>CAUYQU010004994.1:0-212056 GCA_963574635.1 Cheracebus regulus
GGAGAGGAGGGAGAGGAGGGGAGGGGAGGGGAGGGGAGAGGAGGGAGAGGAAGGGAGGGGAGGGGAGGGGAGGGGAGGAGGGGGGGAGGGGAGAGGAGGGGAGGGGAAGGGAGGGGAGGAGGGGAGAGTAGGAGAGAGTCACTAAGTACGCCAAGACCAGGAAACAAGTAATGCAAAGAACATTGAATATGAAACTGGAGACTTTGGTTGGAATCTTCACTTTGCTGCTTAGTTCCGAGTGGTCTTGTACAAACATCTAAAATGTTTGCTCTTCTCTTCTGCTTCTTGGGGTTTGTGATGCCTGGCTGCCTTCTACACAAGACTATTTGCAGGTTAGACAGACCAGGCATGACCGCTTGTAACAGACACTGTTGACTGCCTATAAAAAAAGCCATTCACTCCAACTTCTTGATAAACTAACCTCAATTTTGGTCAGGTATCTATCTCTTCCACATGGTCATGAACTTTAGAAGGTGTGTTCTGGTTGGTGTAAGCTCATAATGGTGGCTCCATTCCCTCCGAAGCGGCTGGCAGAAAGAAGGGCCTATAATGCAATTCTGACCACTGAGATGTGAGGGGAAGTCTTTGAGGGGTTGAAGGAAAGATTTCCTTGCTTTTGCAAAGAGGCATAAAAAGAAGTGATATCTTCTTCCCCTGGCCACAGCCATATCTAGATGGCCATACTGCTTCTGTTGCTGCAGACATTTTGCTACCATGAGGGGACATGCTTGAGCATAATGCCACCTCTCTGAGAATAGCAGAGCAGAGAGATGGAAAGAACCTGGGTCTTAGATAAAATCATTAAGCCACTTAATTAACCATCCCTGAATGTGCTGTATCTCTGGAATTGCCACATGACATAGTAAATGTATTCTTTGCCAAAGGCAGTGAAGTCAGGATATTGTGTTGCTTGCCACTGAGAGCATCCTAATACACACACTGCTCTGTGCTCTGTTTCTGTAAAATACTGACACATATATACTTATGTAACACACATATAGTTACATATAAACTATTAATTGTGTTGAATGCTCCAAACTCACTCTTTAAGTGGGAGGATATTAACAAATTACCAGGAAAAGTCAGAGTGAGTTGTAGCACTCAGGTAACAAGGCAGAGATCAGTGATGGGGGTAGAATTAAGGTATAATATGAAGCCTAAGTGAGCTTCACAGTTTATTTTCCTTTAATGATATTCAGATCTATATCTCACTCATTTTTTTGTGTGTTTAACAAATGATGAATTTACCCAAGAAATTAAATATATAGATTATAGATATGTTGTACATGTTAATATACATATATATATAGTATATATGCACATGTAGCATATACATAGCATATATGTGCATATATACATATTCAACATAATGTGTTATATACTATATATAGCACATTTAATATTTGTGTTGTATATGTGTTTTATATATGTGTGCACATGTACATGTGTATATATATAAACACACACATAAGGAACATATAAGGAGAAAATTCTGCCACTTTACCAAATCACCTGTATTCTCCTTTGCTCTCAGGATTTCCAAAGCTCACTCACATCTATTGTGCATCAGAACATGGGCAAACCAACTACGTTAAATAATTTGGACGTACAAGTCCACAGTGTCTAATTTTTTTTTAAGTAAAATGGAGAGATGCTGGCTGAATGACATGTCCCACTTTTTAAATAGAATGCTTTATTTGGCCAGGACAGATATGACCTAATGATGATTCAATTGCATCTGAAAGGAAGATAAATTAAAATATAAGTTGTAAAAGTGCATATTCTAACTAAACTGAACATGGGACAGGATTTTCTCTTCTAATAGCTGTCCACTCTTGCTGTTCTCTCTGGTTTAATGGAAAACGGTAAATGTCTTTGAAATTATTTAGAATGTTGTGGGATTGTGTTTGTTCCAAATTTCGGACTGGAAAGGCAGACAGTTGTTCCTGGTGGGGAATCAGGACAATGTCACAGGAACATCTTGACTGGATTTGTGACTCCCAGAAATGGCAGAGCACATGCTTGTTCCTGACATATAGTAAGTGCCCAACAAGTAAGTTTTAGAGAACCAAAGCCCGATGTTCTCTTTATCCTAAGCAGAAGGCCCTGAGCATCACTGAAAAGTGGCAGTTTCATATTCTATGAAGATATTTGAGATGTAAATTGTAATAAACCCGTAGAATAAATGTATTCATTGGGAAAACCTACGCTTTTTCAAAAATGTGTGACAATGATAATTGATGTCCACGATGTGCGCTTGGATTCATGACCTCTAAGTACCTTAATTGGAAGCATTATTATAAAAAGCATGGGACTGAGAGTCCACTGAACTGGGATTCTACCCCTTGCTTCTCCACTCACTAGTTGCATAGCCACAGGCAAGAAATTCAACCTTTATGCCATGCCATAGCTTCTTTGTTGGCCAAGTGAATGACGATGATGGTGCCTACCTTATAATGTAGTTGTGAGGGGTGATGGGCATCACACATGGAAAATACTTGCCAAGTTCCCTGGCATATTAGTTCTTGTTAAAATCACCTAAAATGTCATAAATAAATAAATAAACAAAAAGTGGGCTACAGCTTTTGAATCTAGTCTATGATACTCTAAGCTAGTTCTGTATGACCAGTTCATGGATGATACACACACAGGAACTTAACTAACCAGATTCTTCGATAGCCAGAGTATGTGTCTATTATTGTGCTTATCTTATTGTATCATCATTATCAGTCTGCAGATTTCTTTATAGCTAGAAAGTGAAGATTGCAGTGGAATGAATGCTCTTCATCATTTTTCTCTTCAGTACACAGCTCAGCCTTTGGCACATGGTAAGCACTTAATAAACATTTGTAAAACGAGTCAGTGAGTGAGTGAGTGAATTCTGCCTTGAGCCAGACCTGTTTTCTGTAAAATATTAAATGATTGACAGGGAATCCACTGGCAGTTACTAAGATAAATCAAGATGAAGCCACTACAGAGAACTCTCTCTGGAGGCTAAAAACTATAGGCTCCCATTGCTGGATGTGCTGCCAGATGAAAACCACACTGTGTGGCAATTTACATTGTATTCTTCTAACATCGAGATATTCAAGACAGCCTGGCTCCTGCCATCTTATGAACAATTCCGCCCCAACACACTGGCTACTGTTCTCTCTATTGAATTGCAACTTTTTCTTTTGGATATCGATAAACAGCTGCAGAGTCAAATTAGTACTGTTTACTGTCAAATTATGATGGAAACTGATCCTTTCTGTTCTTTGTTTATAGCGCCTGTACTGCTTGTCCCAAACCTCCAGAGTAACTAAATGCGAGTGGACGGCTTCTGACGGTGGATGCTATCCCAGATCAAACAGAAGGCAGATTTTGTTTGTCTTCTAAAATAAACTATCTTTTCAGGTTCATGGGCTCAGAATAACAACTATCACATTTCGCCAGCTGTTTTTTATTCCTTTGCTAATTTTACAGCTTAGTCTTTTAGAAGGAGGGCTCTGTCTTTGTTCTATTCCTATGGTGCTGGTTCAGTGCCAGGGGAACAGAATATTCATAGAAGTTTAGAAAGCCAAGAGAAAGAGGAGAATATGTTTGTGATTTGGATGCATGGATAACAGTGTTCTAAAGACTCATCATGAAATAAACAGTGTTTATTGTCAAAACCCAAATACTGTAGCAATCTCTAAATAATAGAGTATTTAAAATCCTGGTCCTATTACCTAACATTTGTTTTCCTTCCAACTCTTCACCATTTGCATATTCAATAAGCAGACCTTCAATATATTCCTCTAAGTTCTTTTATTTTTTAAAGATTGAACAAGACAAAGATAAGTAGCCTGTCACTTAGAAATCATCTGCAGATCGACATGATTTCACCAATCATTACTTTGGACACATGGATATGCAACTTGTTCTAAAACCAGCCAAATGCATTGCCCTTCTGCTTGTACTTTTCTATCTTGTTCATCAGTCTGTTGTGAAGAAGAGTCTTGCAAATTGCCTTATTGGAATCCAGGCACTCTACTTCTGTTACATATTCTGGATGAGTCAAGCTACTCTCACAACAAAGAGTGTAATATTGTGCCAGCATGAAGAGGCTTCAGGGAACCCATGCTGGTTCTTGGTAATTACTAGTACTTTATTTCATGCTTGCAAACCAATTTTTCAACAGCTTGATCTAGACTCTCACCCAAGGGCTCTATCATATTGTTCTGCAGTTAGCATATCTTTTTATCCTTTTCAAAAATAGAATCAGTAATTTGCCAAATTCATCTAATATTCATCCTGAAAAAGTGAATTTACATACACCATGAAATTTAATCTTCATGATGATTTTATAAGGCGAGTACCATATCCCCACTTTATAAGAAAGGAAACCAGCACTCAGAGGAGTTAAGTCCTACCGCAAGAGCTGGAAACCTGTTTGCCATCCCTAGTCTCGACATTCCTGCCAGTCCCCCTAACCTGGCTTCTAAGTCATCTCTGATATGACCCCACCCTTGCATTTCCTATTTCTGCTCTTCTTCCATTGGAAGCTCCAGCCAAATTAGGCTACAACCTGAGCTTAAACATGTCTGGCACCATCCTGCTTCCATGCCCATGCCCTTCCCCTTACCACATAGCCAGGATTCAGTTAAAATATCACAACTTCCACACATCCTTCTTACACAAGCGCACTCATATATACACAAGCACAGCTGTTACTAGATCCTGCCCAGTTGTCTGACCATGAATAGAAAGAGCCCATTACTGGGAGGGGCCTTGAGCCTCTCCATCTTTAAAGTCAATGAGCTCACTCAAGCTGAGGAGAGTACTTGGAGGGCTCCAGGGGCTGGGGCAAAACATCTAGCAATGCCGGGCTGGGCAGACACAGTGATTCCTGCGTTGCCTTCCTTCTTTCATTGGTGCTGTACTATACCGTGAGCACAGACTCTTCCACATTCCTGAGTGTCGTGGAGAAAATCTCAAAAGTGCACAGCGCTTGGCAGGGTGGAAGCACCTAGAACCCTTGCTGTTAACATGGTATACTTACAGTTTCCTCGATCCGTGAGAAGCTGGAGCTTCTTGTCCAATCTTCCACTCATTCCGTCATTTCTTCAATAAGAAAGTATTGGCCAGGCACCATGGCTCACGCCTGTAATCCCAGCTCTTAGGGAGCCAGAGGTGGGAAGATAGCTTGAGCCCAGGAGTTAGAGACCTGCCTGGGCAATATAGCGAGACCCCATTCTCCACAAAAAGGACAAAAACAAAAAGACAAAAAAAAAATAAGAAAGTATTAACCACCTACCATTGAAAAACATGAAGGAGAATAAAAAGATGGATAAGAAATGGTTCCTAAGCTCTGATGTGTGAAAGATAACCTCAAAGATCACAAATTAAGGCATAAAAGGTCTAAAAGGTACTACATAAAGGTCTTACCAAGCATACAAAAACAAAACAAGACACTTTCAAAGTTCAGAAGAAGGGAAGCTCTTTCTACTGGTTTTAGTGGAGAGCTAGAAATGGAAGAATGGGAAGGATTTTAGAAATAAAGACGGCTGTGGGGACAAATGCATGAAGGTGAAAGTTGCAAGAGGCACTCAGGCAATGGCAAGTGGATCTTGGCTATGGCACAGGCTCCGTGCAGACCATGGGGACTAGTAAAGGGAAGACTGAAGACAGCTGTAAGCACCAGGAGGCTCAATTTGCATTCTTCCGGAAAAGTGATGGAGAGCCACTGAAGGCTTTTGAGCAGGGGAGTGACATGATCAACACTGTTTAGGAAGGCTAATCTGGTCATCTGTGTTTAATCTACGTGAAATGAATGATGTGGAAAGAGTAGCTCATATGACATGTATAGCTTATATGTCACATGCTCTGACTCCATTCTGGTTGTAAATCCTCCTGAAACATCCTCTGAATTTTCTCATCTCTCCGTGTTTACCACATTCACCACAAAATATAAGAAAGCCTGGAGTGGGATCCCAACATCTTGTTTTTCTTTCTTTGCTTTTCTTTCTTTCATTTCTTTCTTTCTTCCTTCCTTTCTTTCTTTCTTTCTTTCTTTCTTTCTTTTCTTTCTTTCTTTCTTCTTTCTTTAAACAATATATCTGTATTTGTTCTAGTTATTTGAAAATGGCTATGGTTGAATCAGACAAGCTCCTAAAAAGTGGAAGGAACTTCAAGCTGAGGGCTTAGATCTGATATAGCACAAAGTTCATTTTCATTACCATCATCACTACCTCTAGCAACTATTGAGGGCTCACTCTCTACTAGATATTTATTATAAACTCATTTAATCTTCATAATACTATAAGCTAGAAGGAGGTGGCTGACTTTTCCATTTGATCAACACAACATTTTGTTTCTAGATTCTCTTTGGTGTATGCATAGTCCAGGCCCAGAATAGAATTTCTGGCATCCTAGAAACCAGCTCAGGGATCAAGCTGGGTATAATATGGTGTTCTGGTTTGGCTTTATCTTTGGACCTGACTGATATTGAGATCTGGATTTCTTTATTTCTTTCATTGTTTAAATATTTCTTGAGAATCTGCTATGTGCCCAGCATTTTGGTGAATAAGACAGACATGTGTCTTGCTCTCATGGATGGTTTTTCTTGGAGTGCCAGAAGGTAGAAACATTTACCACTCAATTCATGACAACAAGAAAACCTGGGTATAAGACTTTATTCAAATGTTAATTATTCTGAAACCATAGTCAAGCTTTTAAACCTCCCAGAGCCTCAGTTTCCTTGTGGTTAGAAAGACAGAAGTCACCCGTAGGATATCAGCTCTCTATTAGATACTATGATTTTAAGAGTTTCAAAACGTGAAGTCATGCTGCAATCAGATACTTTTCCCAACCCCCCGCCTCACCCTTTCTGCTTTCCAGGGCTACAAGGTTCAGGCTTCAGAGGAGAGTACTTATCACACTGCAAGCTCTTTCCCACTGGTGCTAATTGAGGTCATTCTTATGTGGGCACGTCCATGTCCCCAGAGGGCCTGATAGGTCCAGCCTGGCTGTTTGCTCAGTGTCACTCTGAATCAAAACCTGCTCCATTTTAACTTGACATTGTTTCTCTGTTTACTTTGCCTAATAAGTGAATCATTTACTCCATAAAAAGCCCATTTTGGAGATGGGGTGGGATTCAGGAAAGGGAGATGCTGGCCCTGCTTCCTGACCTAGTCTATGAGCTGAATTACTCAGTGAGAGGTGATGTTATTCCCTGAGACACACGCCAGAGACATGGGAATAAACAAAGCTGCTGCTCTCCTCTCATTGGAAGAGGTGATGCCAACAGAGATATGCAGGATTCTTCAGAGAAGGGAACCCAGGAACTTGCTATCAATCTCATTACATAAAGACACCACAGAGTCTCTTTGAATGTAGGGCTCTGCTGACCCACAGTGTGCCATTAAATTGGAAACAGGATTGAGTAAGGCAGTTGCAAATCACAAAGGATCTAAGCCATTGATTTTCACCCTCCTCTACTTGCTCCAATATGAGCACGCAACTTCCTTTGTTCAATGGTATTTGGCAACCGCCAACCTCAAAGCATTTTTATTTTTATTTTTCATCTGTGGTTTCAGCCATGCACCAGAAGGTTATCTTTTCCCTTTTTGCTGCAATTAAAAATTTTCATTAAAAAAAAAAAAAAAAAAAACGGGGCTAGGCGCGGTGGCTTACGCCTGTAATCCCAGTACTCTGTGAGGCCAAGGTGGGCGGATCACGAGATCAAGAGATCAAGACCATCCTGACCAACCTGGTGAAACCCCGTCTCTACTAAAATACAAAAATTAGCTGGGTGTGGTGGCACATGATTGTAGTCCCAGCTACTTGGGAGGCTGAGGCAGGAGAATTGCTTGAGTCCAGGAAGCTGAGGTTGCAGTGAGCCAAGATAAGATGCTATCTCAAAAAAAAAAAAAAAAAAAAAAAAAAACAAGAAGTTGATAGGAAGATAAGTTCTATCACTAGAAAGCAGGGGGAAAGATATGATGTAGGCAAAGAAGTTACTTAACAGCTCAGGCCAGTAATTATGTTCTTAAGCCTCAATCTCTCCATTTAGAGAATGAGGATGAGCGCTAAGAATAAAACCATAACGTTCTTTCCTTCACAGATTTATTCATTCATTCAATTAGTGAGTGCCTACTCTGTTCATCACTGGAATAACTTTTAATTCCCTCAGAAATAGAAGAACCCAAACCTAGCTACCAAACCTGTTAAAATATACTTGAGAATTTGTTCCAGTAACTCAGTGTTTAGTAATCATACCATTTGAGTAGCCCTCTTCTCTTTATCTTTCTTCCTCACCCTTCACCCACTAGTCCAAACTTCAAGGTGGAGAATAATATCTTCTCTCAATGGCCCCACCTCAACTCCCTTCTTTACAAATCTTTTCTTGAGTTCAGGGAATCAGATAGAGAAAAGGTGTCTTAAGAAAAAATACACATGGAAAAGAATAGATGGCCTTTGATGATTTAGTTCCCAGTTAAAAACTCAAAGGACATCAGTTTATTCAATCCCACAAATATCTAGCAAGGACCTATTAGACATTCTGCTATGCAATGTGGTAGCTCAGGAAGAGCTCGGTTCTAGTCCTCTTTCTACTACTAACTGGCTCCCTGGCACTGGTCAATTCTCCTGCCTCTCTAGGCCTCTTTTTCTATAAAGGGGGCCACTAACAACCCTTCCAGCACTAACATTTTATGATGCCGATGAGTGCAGGGGAAAGAAACTGAAAACCAGCTCCTGCAAAACTGGAATCACTTTGCCATTTGTGTTCTTTATTTTTTGATCACGATTACTGAAAATATTTAGAACATATTTCCACTTGAGTCTAATTACAGAATCTTCTAATTTTATTGTTTGTTGTTGCCATTTGAATCCAACTTGTTTTGTTCATTTTCTTGGGTGGAAACTTGTTAGCACAGAGTGCCTTTTTATGAGTGTCTTTAAAAGAGAGATTTAGATGCAGTCCCTCTGCTTTGGTATGGAGTTCCCTGAAATTTACAGGGGGAAAAAAAATATCTAGTCACTTTGAATTTAGGTCAAACCAAATTTTAATATCCAAAGAATTTAATCAGAAGGCTGGAGTCTACATTACTGCTTTAAGATACCAGATTTGGCATGTGTTCTATTTTATTATAAAGGACCCTACCCATCTCAAGGCTAATGCAGTACATATTAGTATTCAAGACCTCAGGAAATCTCATTTTGGTTTAAATTTAACTCTTTCCAGTCTAGCAATTGTTAAGCAGAGAACTCCCTGCTTCATATTTAGTCTCATAGATCGCATCAGATTTATTTCCCTGGTTTAGGGTGATTCAAGAGTTACCAGATGGTTCAACACATTCCAAAGCAAATGTGATAACATCTCATGGATTCAGATCTCATTAATTTAGAATTTATGTATCTTGAGGGTGCATAGGCAAATATAAGCAAATAGTAGTGTAAATGACTTTTAAGGAATGTTTAATGTTCTTAAGAAAACATTGTTTTAAGTGCATTAACAGTATCTTTAGCATTAAAGAAGGTGCTAAATACAAATGATCATAAATTAATCTCCAAAGTTGATAAAGTAGCCCCTCTTTGCACAATACATATTTAGCCATTTTTTGTGACCCCATTTATAATTGAAATTATTTTTGAAACATTTTACAATTCTAGCTTTTTCCCTTTGGAGTATATCGGTGTCTCAATTTAATAGAAATTTATAATATTGCTGGTATATATTGTACCACATTGAAAAAGGGAACGTTTGATTGCATTTGATCATGGCACAAAATTTGTTTTATGTGATTCACTGAGGTTAATGATGAAAGCACTTGTGGTGACAAGAATGTTTGAGGTGAGTTTGGGTAAACACAGAAGGAAAACACGTCATGAAAAGATTGATCCAATTATATTATTACCAGACAAGTAAGGCCTAGAAAGGCAAACTGTCTAAAATTCTCCAGTTCAGCATGAAGCGAAGCAAGAACAAGAAAGCGTGGCTTTTGACTCTTAGTACAGGCTTTTCCACTCCCCTGGTCTCTACTTTAAGGAAGGGGCTGACTTCCACAAAGTAGAGACCAGAGTAGTGGAAAAGGGTCCCTCCAGGCCCATCTTGCACATCTATAAGTGATCTTACACTGACCCAGTGTCTTAACTTCACATTGAATCTCTAGTTTAAGGTACACTGAGAGCCCGCCTGCAAAATTGCTCAATTTCTCCCAAAACCATGTACCCGGCTGCCTCTAAGACTTGTTTTTGTTCCAAAGCATCTGACTCAGTGGTAGCCTCATCTAGACCAAATTACTGTAGGGGGTGGGGGATATATATATCCTGCCACATTACTTAGCCTGATCCTTCTACCCGTTTCCACCTCCTGCTCACTGGTAAACCAAGAGAAAGTGGGTATTTTAGGGAAAATGCACCAAGAGGTCACCGAAGCAACCTGGATTTTCTTCAAGTTGAGCTCAAGATTCACAGGCCACAGTAACCTGATTCTTGAAATATTCAGCACTGATCCTGGAAGCTGTTTTCTTTCTGGTTTGTGACTTTCAACAGGATTCCAAACAACCAGAGGGGGTTGGGGTGGGAGGAAGAAGAACAAGCAAAGAGAGAAAAATCCCTAACCTTCCAAAACCAGACATTTATCACAGTCATTCACACAGTGACCTCAAGAGAGGTCACTGCTACTTTAGAGCTGGTGACAGTGCTGTGGTGAGCACCAAAAGGCATTTCTGGCCTAACGAACTAATTAGCTGATGATCATATCCACTTCCTTGCCTCCTTCCTAAATTTCTTAAACATGTGTTTCTTGGAATCCACCTCTTTCGCCACATAGGCCCAAGTGACAAATCATCAGCTCTGAAAAGCCAATGCCTCACAACAAACAACCAACATCTGTTGCAGCTGCCAGAGGACAGGAGCCAGTGATAAGCCAGACTACCAAATTTGGTAAAAAGGAGAAAAAAAAAGGAAAGAAAAAAACTGTTTGTGCTGGCTAAGTAGTATATTCCAAAGAGCAATGATGGCACTGACTTATTTGCAAAATATTTTGAGATCTGTTACACTTAGGAAGCTTGGGGAGAGAGAGGGCTGTCATCAGGGACAGGCTGGCTGGCTCCCAGAAAAGCAGTAGCTTGATGAAATTACCACAGTCCACATGCTGGTCCTCAGCCTGGCAGGTCCAGCAGTTAGAGTTAGTCTGCACTTATCCAGAGAAGAAAAGTCAGTTTCTTGTGGACTGGTATTTGATAGTCAAACATATAGTGGCTTGTTGTATAAACCAGAGATTAGTCTATTAAGTAGCAGTGGAGCTGACCTCTTTAGGAGCCAGAGTGCCCTCTCTCCTCTTCCATCCCTATTTGAAATGCTCTTCCTCAAACACCTGGGAACCATCCTAAAAATCTGAAGGTGCCTAGCAGACGGCCTCGATTCAACAAAGGCAGTAAGATGGCCCTAAAAGACCTTTCACCCCAGTAAAAATGTCTCTTTTGTGAACAAGCCTAGATGACCCCTGCATATTTCTGTCTGTCTACAATTCCAGGTTGCCTGCCTCCCTTGTGTTCTCAGTCTTTCCTCAAGCTCCTGGAGCTGGTAAGTGATAGAACCTGTGTTTGAAGTCATGCGTGTCTCTCTTCAAAGGCTGTGTCCTCAGCCACTTTAAAGATGTCCTTGGTATTTTCAGATAGTCTGAATCTCCTCCCTTGCTTTGGTTATTTATTTTTTTAACTGAGAAAGTGAAGGGTGGGACTATTGTTAGCCATGGCAGAGAGAGCAGGGAAGAGATGGGACCGAATAAGGTCTGTGCACATTTCGAGACAGGACTCTGTTACTAAATAAGAATCTTGTTCAACATCTTTGTTTCCCTCATTTCTAGAAAGACAGGCCCAGAAACTTCACCTGGGTACCTAAGTCTACATGGCTACGGTTTACAAGGATGAGAGAAAAGTATCTCTAATCTCTTTGAGTTGTTGACATTTGAAATCTCTCTGCACATAACAAGAGGCTGATGGATTAACTGCAATGCTGGAGAGGACAGAGAATCTCAAGAATCAGTTTTTTTTTGTTTTCAGTTAAAATAACAAAAATAACAACAAAGAAAAGTCTGCCTTTTAGTGGTTACTCTTTCTAAAATGCTTTAATTGATACTACCTCAGTAATTAAGGTCTAATAAACATAACTGAGACTTTCTTAAATTATTGAATATACGAATGATGACCATAGACTACTATAGATATAGCTGTAGTTGCTATAAGATTGTTTCCAAACCCGGGTATTTTTTTTTCCCTGTCCCCTTTTCCTAATGCAAACCTGTTTTCTTGTGACTTTTCCTTAAAAGTTAAGGTGAGTTAAATTCTAGCTATGTGACAATTAGGAGAGTTAAGCTCTGTTTAATTAGAATTTTACAAGTACAAGGATTTATAGAAAATAATAATTTATAGCTTGGGGGACTATAGTGATCATATAATCCAACAACTTCATTTCATAAATGAAGAAATGACTACCAAGACAGAAGTGATTTACTTAAGGCCACTCAATCAGTTAGTAGCAGAGTCAATATGTAAATCACGTCTAACTACAGGTTGAATTTTCTTTTTGACCCAGTGGAAGTGAAATTAACAAATGACCTGGAAAGCTGTTCCACTGATGGGGAGGAAGGACGTGAGGATGTCCTCATGGCTGTCTATGTCTGTGTTAAGACCTCAAATACCACCAACTCAAAAGAGATTAAAATTTTCTTTACCCAAAGAAAACATGGTCTATGGACTTAGGCAACAAGGTGAAGTTTCTGGGCCTCTCTTTCTAGAATTGAGGGAAACAAAGATGTTGAAGAAGTCCCTTATTTAGTAACAGAGCCTTGTCTATTCTGAGCACAGCTCCAGACCCTCTAAGAGAAAATGCAGAGCAATGGAGGAAAAGATTCAGCCTCACTGGTGGTCAGAGCTCCAGGAGTGAGGCTGGACACAGAGCAATGACTCAGACAGAGGGAAACTGGTCTCAGGATCTTATCTGCGGCTGGGCTATGAAGCAAGGTTTGAGGCATGATGGCTAAAATAACTAGTGAAGATTAAGAAGATCTGAGGAGGAAAAAGCCCAAAAGATGTCCAGAGATGACAGGTTGCAGGAAGAGGAAGCCTTCTGATGGCCGTCTGAGGATGGGCCCACAGTGGACACCAGGAAAGCTGTCCTGAAGAGTCTAACAGGTGGAGGGGGAAGCCCTAGCTTTAGTTGCCTCCTCCCATTCTTCCTACCCCACCTCTTCTTTCCCTACCCCGCCCCCATCAGACTCAGCAGGACCTCCCTCTTTTGTGTAGTAGTTTTTATTAGGCATGCAAAGAATTTTCCATAGCACAGCTTCTGGCTCCGCACATTTATTCTGTCTTCCTTACCCTCCATTACTCTTATACTCCCCATGCCAGGTGCCCTAGGACATGGTGAAAATGAGAGATGACCTTGGTCCTGCACCTTGATGCCACAATGGGTGACAAGTCCACCAAGCAGGTGGTAGGAGTATCCCTGCCATTACTGCCCCAGGACGGCAATCCCATTACTGAGTGTATACCCAAAGGATTATAAATCATTCTACTATAAAGTCACAGCCACATGTATGTTTATTCTAGCACTATTCACAATAGCAAAGACTTGGAACCAATCCAAATGCCTATCATTGATAGACTGGATAAAGAAAATGTGGCCCATATACACCATGGAATACTATGCAGTCATAAAAAAGGATGAATTCATGTCTTTTGCAGGAACATGGATGAAGCTAGAAACCATCATTCTCAGCAAACTAACACAGGAACAGAAAACTAAACACCACATATTCTCACTCATAAGTGGGAGTTGAACTATGAGAACTCATGGAAACTGGGAGGGGACTATCACACCGGGGCCTATTGGGGGGATGAGGGACTAGGGGAGGGATAGCATTAGGAGAAATACCTAATGTAGATGATGGAATGATGGGTGCAGCAAACTACCATGGCATGTGTATACCTGTGTTAACAAACTTGCACATTCTGCACATGTATCCCAGAACTTAAATTTAAAAAAATACATAGAAATGATGACAAACCACCCTAACATACCCCAAGAAACCTGAACTCATGTATGCCCAAATATATTGCCCTTTAGCCAGATCCCCAAAATGCCCATGGCTACCTCAAGGAAGGAAGGTGTGATGCAGAAAAGGTCAGGAGAAAAAGACAGTGGTCTTAACTGGTTGTGTTAAAATGGATTACTTTTCCAAATTTTACAAAAACATATGAACTCTAAGGCTCCACCTGTGCAAGGGGTGAGGGCAGGGGGGAGTGAAGCGGAGGTTCTAAAGCTTCAGTCTCATCAGCTTCACAGTAAATCCAGGCCTTAAATCTGGAAATGCCAGACCCATTGATAAAGCTGAATATGTGCTCCCCAACTTCTCAGCAGGCTGGGTCACCTGATGTCTGTACCATGGAGCTGCTCTTCTTAAGTTTGTAGCCAGGGGATGGCAGTGGGGGTGGTCCCAGATGATCCTTAAAATGAATCCATATGTGGCTGGATTTGTCTGATCAAGTGGAGGAGGGTGAGGAAGCAAGACCAGCAAATGTCTATATCCAGGGGTTGATTAGCATTGTTGGGGGAGGAGGTGAAAGAGTCTCATGTCTGTGTGGGAAGCTGGAAGAGGAGGGAGGAAAGTGTGGTGTTACATACACATATGCGCACACAAACACATATACACATGCATGCACACACTCATACCAACCAATTCCAAACTCAGGTCTGGGCAGTGTGGAGACAGGCTGCAATGTGAAGCCAGAGCAGAGGATTTCTAAAGGATCTAGTAAGTCATGGGGACTCATGTCTTCACTCAGTCGAGCCCCGGTGGGCTAAGTGTGTGTGACAAAGTGGGGTAGTGGCCCCTCCATGTCTGAAAGAACACAGCCTGGCTCTGGCAGGGTAAAGGCTGGCAGCAGTCAGAGGACATGACCCTGAACTTGGACCATGATATTTCTGCAGGAGTGGTGGAGCAGAGGCAGGGAGAGGCAGCCCAGGAGGCCGTGCAGGCAGAGGACATCATCGGGGCAGGGGAGGGGCAGAGTGGGAGAGAACACAACACAGTGACCATGACTGGCACAGTTAGCACATCTTTCTGGGACTCCCAAAATGGCTGGTGGGGCTCTACGGAGGACCAAGGCCTTGTGTGAACAGATGGGCAAACTCAGTGAAGACCCTAATGTTGCCACTGAGGCCACAGAGATTCAAAGCCCATTTCATGGACATCAGCATCTCAGCCTGCTTTATAAAACCCCACCCGAGCTAAATGATTGGTCTGTTTGAAGGCTGAAGGAGGATATGGTGACCCTCTCCAGGCCCAGCATTTAGGGGATCAAAGGGTTAGATTAGAATGAGATTCTACTTATTCATGTATTCCTTCACTCATTAAATATTTATTGAGGTTCCACTATGTGCCAGGCACCGTTGTGGGTGAAACAGAGAGTTCCAGCTGATAGACGGCCGAGGGAATCGGCAATTGCCACATAAGGAATTGAATTGCTCCATTGCACTTCCAGCTGGTGTGCAAGCTGTGGCAGGGAGGCAGCACCACCACTCTGGAGCCAAACTGACCTGGATTTAAACTCATTGCCAGCTGTGAGAACTCAGGGGATCTACTTAGTCTTGCTGAGCCTCTGGTGGTGTGGTCCTTACCTGTAAAATGGGCATAATAATAAGACATACTTCTTGAATTAGCATGAAGATTAGAATGTAGAATCCACCTAAGTATTTAGCACCTTCTGGTGCACACGAGGGCTTGGTAAGTGGGAGCTATTCATGTCCTATTCACATTATCATTCTCTCATGCTCCCCACTTGGAAGTTATACTGTAGCACAATGCTGTGAGCCAGACCAGCGCACATATGATTGAAGGAAAGAAGGCACAGCCTTCAGCAAGCATCAGCAGGAGAAATGCTGTGGTCTCAGTGGCACCAGAGCATGTTGACAGCAGCTGTGGACACGTGGCAACCAGCTCCTGCACTGTAGATAAGGAAATTGACAAATGTCATGAAGGAGCTAGAGAGCTGTACATATAAGCACGCAGATAACACCTTCTGGAGACTTGTGAAAACTGGAGGAGGGGGCATTTGGAGGGTGGTTTGGGGTTCCTGTGGTCATAGATGGAGCCAGAACTGAGAGCTGAGGTTTGTCAGCTTATGTTCCTCCTGCTAGGTTGGAGGCTGGGAAACTGTGGGCTATCACAGAAGTAGCCTTCTCTTATTAGGCTTGGATAGGGAGCTGGCACTGACCTGGCCCTGAAGGATGAATAGGAGTTTGTCAGGGAGGACACCACACTGTTTAGGAAGCCACCACAGTCCTGCAAAGGAGGAGGAGAGAAGGGAATGGGAATGAAGTTGGAAAGGTACGTTGGAGCCAAATTGGGAAAAGCCTCCTATGCCAAACTACTCAATTGTGCAGGGTTTTTACTTTTTGGTGGCAGGTGGAGTGGGACACTGGAATTTTAGAAGCCATAAACAGAAAGCAGATAGAGCTGTCAGGTATGTATCTTATTGAGGGTTCCCTATGGCAGCATGGAAAGTGGACTGTGTACATGTGAGGGATGGAATTAGGGTGTGAGCAGTAATCAGAAAAAAGTCAAAGTTATCAACACTTTTGTATACTGAGTGCTGCCAGCTGACACATGAGGATGTGGTTTTTTCTCTCTCTGCAGGTTTGCTAACCTCCTTTCTTTCTCCTCCTGCAGGGAGCTCCTGCTTCCTCTGACTCCTCCTCCTAAGAACATTTAGACCAGACCGGTTCTCGAAGTCCAGAAAAAGGCCACCCCTGAAACAGCTATGTCTCAGAGAATAAAAAACATTAAAACTAAATAGAAGACAAGAACGATTCATAACCAAGAACCATTCTAAGACCCTAGCTATCAGAGTCATCTAGATGTGAGCACCGGGGTCCATGCCGTGTATGTAGGGGTAGAATGAGTAAGACACATTGATCTGAGAACCTGAGAAATGTTCCTCTAGGCCCAAGTTGATTCTCCTTATCAAAATCGTTTTTCAATTAGAAGAGAAACAAGAGGAAATTACAACCTAGGCTCTTTGCCTCTTGCTTTTTATGTGACCAAAAGTGTCAGAAAGACATGGGGGAGTGAGCAGGGAGATGAATGCTTTTGGTTGGATGCACAGACCCCAGAGCTTCCCCAGGCCTGGCTCTGTAGAGCCTGCACCCCTAGCCTGTCTCACTCCACAGCCCTTCTGCCTTCTCACTGACCCAGGCCATGCCATGCTCCTTCTTGCTTCCCACCTTGCCCAACACCCTCAGCCATACCCGAAATCCCCTTTTTCCTCTGTCCTCCTCAACCCATCCATCCCTCAGGTCTAGATCACGATCACTCTTTACATCTTCCATTTGTTTCTCCTAATCAGGCCAGTCCTTACCAAAAATAACAACAGCAGTAAGGACAGTTATCCATGCTGAGCCCCGCAAGCTAGACACTGAGAGTGCTCTGCTCAGCTGTGCACTCATTCAGCACACTGTCAGGATGCCTACCATGGTTGTGGCTGTGCACAGAACAGATGAGTCCCTGTCTTCCTGACACCCTACAGTGCTTCCTGTCCTCATAGGGGCCCTGGAACCAGGCTGCCCTGTTCATTCTGGACACAAAACTCAGATGCAGTGGACCAGAGGACCGTCTCCAATGCTGTACTGATAACAGTGGAGCAACCTTTAGATGCTGGTCAGAATGACGGACATTTCCCAACACCAAGACCCAGGGACACCTCCTACTGCGTGGGTAGCTGGCAGCATGCCAGACCTGAAGCATCTCCCATATTTTCATATTATTTGGTGTGGAATGGATTTAGCTCCTTAACTGAGGTTGTTTAAGGCAGGGGCCCAATCTTGGGTGTCACTACTTCCTGTAACACCTAGAGCCATGCTGAGTCCAGAATAAGGAGAGAGAAGTACGGCGAGTCTTATCTGGCTTCCAAGCTCCTGTTTGATTTTTACCCATAAATTCAGCCGCAGAGGGAGGGCCAGGGGATCTTCTGGATATTGCAAAACCTGCAGGCTGCCCTGCTTGTCTCTAGCTCCCACCGTCTTCTAACCCTTTAAAGAAAGTCCTTCTAATATAGGGCGGGGGGGCATGGTTAGTTCAGTTGCTACCCAGAATCTTCGAAATGTACTATGTAATCATGCATGTGTTCTAAACATATGTGGCATTCTTTTTTAATCTCTCAACTAAATAATGAATAACAAGTCAATCATATAATACCGATCTTATGCCAGGCATCACTCTGAGACAGGAGTTTTCAGCCAAGCAGCATGAACATCACCTGCAGGCCTGTTAGAAATACCAACTGAAGGGCAATCTGGGGCAGGGCCCAGCAATCTGTGTTGTCACTAGCCTTCCAGGTGATTCTGTGAGCGCCAAAGTTGAGAACCCACTGTTCTAAAGGCTTTTCATGTACTAACTTGTTTCATTCTCATTCCAACTCTATGAAGTAGGTTCTTATGTGAAATTCTATTAGTTCTTCATCGCTGCAGGAACTGAAATACAGAGGTTTGTCCACTGCTCAAACCAGGATTCAAATCCAGACAGATTTACTTCAAATTCCCCAGTGAGGGCAAGAGGGCTTAACCTCAAGGGGTCTGGGGACTTCACATTGCATCTCTCTCACCCCTGGAAAAATACCTAGAGACAAGAAGCTGGTGGGCACACAACAGGCCTCTGGGAGTCTAGCTGGGCAAGACCATGCTGGCTTCCTGGAGATCATGTGAATCTGTGAACCGTGGTTGACCTCAAGGCAGGAAAGAACAATTTGACTAAGTGTCTGAAGATGGTGCTATAGAAAGAATAAAGCACTTTTCAGATCTTCCTCTGTCAAGCCCAAGCTGTTTGATAATGTGCTCTGCTCAGGATCTGACACAGTGCTAGGGAGCTCAGTAGGATGCTGCCAGAGCTCCTGCCACAGAAAGGTGGCATTTATCTCAGACCAGAGCCTCAACTGTCCCATCATTGTAGAGCTATTTAATCTAAAGGAAAGTAAGTGGCTGAGAGGACAGAAAGAGCATCCGGGAAACACCACCGCAAGGCTCTCAGGCCCAGCTGGGATTCTCCATCTGGGGTCCTTGGGGTGGAGCCGAGGATGGCCACCATGAAATGGTAACACATTCCTGTGGCTGATATCATGCAATTTTCTTTAAACGTATGCTTAAAGATTTTACTAGCTTTGCGGATTGGGGTAGAGAAGAGGCAGGGAAATTTAAAAACCAGACAAAGAAATAATAAAGATATGAAAGTGAAGTGGTAAACTAAGCAGAGTAGATACAAAGAGCTGTCATCTCGCTTCTTCTGTGCTGGTCCATCTCCTCTCCTCTAAGGAAAGGGAATCAACATTGCCGAGAACCCACAATGGGCCGGGTCCCCTCCACCCGTCCCCTAGCTCAGTCGGCTCCCCTACCTCCGAGGTAGGTATTATCACTGTACCGAACTTGCAGAAGATAGAATAAACAAAACTGGTTCTCAAATGTCTTTCTGTTTATTGCCAACCCGACACTTTCAGCTACATCACGTGATCTTGAATGTGTCTTGATTCTTTTGGCTGCAAAATAAGTCCCTAGATATAACAACAAATGATACTTTTAAAAGTATTGAAATGCCTCTTTCATTCTTTCCCTTGTCCCTGTACCTCGTTCCTGTACTTTGTTCTCTATTCTCATCTCATTGACACGTGGACTTGTCAAATTAGTCAGTCCAGATGGGAATATCCATTTATTTATAAGGATGTGAAATGGCATTGTTTGTTTGAGGTGGGGAGAGGGAAGGATGCCAGGACAGGTTCTGGCCCCATCAAAAACTCACCATGAACCACAATCAACCCATCAAAAACTCACAATCAACCCTGAACCATCTAACTAAACCATCGGGTCATATATTCATTCATTTACTGAAGGAATAGTTACGAATTCCAAAATTTTTGAAATAAATCCTGAGGTTCAACATGGTAGATTAGGCCTACTTTTACCTCTCCTTCCTCTCCAATCCCAGTAAAATAACGATAAATAAATGCAAAAGAATAAATTCACAATCAACATGAAAGGATCCCATGGCAATCCAGAAAATTTTACAAATACCTGTAGCACAAAGAAGATGGGATCATATCGATAGATGAAGCTGAGTGGAAAAATCTACAGCCCAGCAACACATGCAGGGGAAGAACTGGCCAGGAGTTGGAGCGGCCCTTCCCAGCAAAGCACTGCAGAGGCTCCCGAATCAGCCTGGGGGCCGCGAGCAGGGATGGACAGCAGGAAGATTAATTAAACGCCTTTCCAAGTTTCATAACTCCTCGCCCTCCTCCTCAGAGAGCAACTGGCAGCCATGGCATTGGTCTGTGAAAAAAAGAGTTTCTATTTGGTCTTGGCTTTGGGAACACTCATCCTCTCAATGTTTCCTGTCCAATGATATGGATTTGGTCATATTACTTGGTTCTGCAGCATACAAAATTTTCACAACCAGAATATTTCACATTCATGTATTGCTTTTCTGTTTTCCAAATTAAACTACAGACAAAACTTGGGAGGCCTAGAATATAGATTTTATAATCCAGAAGTAAAGGCAGAAGTAAATGTTACAGCTCAGAAAAGGGAGGTGGGAAGGTGGTGAGGGCCAGGAAGTCAGGCGTGCCCTTGTCAAATATTCTAGCACCTACCTGTGTCAGGACGGCTCCCCACCCTTCGAGGGATGGAGGAGCCAAACAGAGGTTCTCAGCCCTAGCAGCACTTCCATTCCCATCACAAGCCAATAGATCCCTCCTAACAGTTGACAAATCCCAAAGTGAAGACTTAAGTAGATTGTTTCATACCTATAAAAGTAGCCACAAGAATGAATAAGGGTAATAACAGCATGTCCTGAAATCCATGGAAGACAAGAGACAGTGTAAATGTACTAAAAATCTATGTCATAGTAGGGGAATGGGGAGCGGATACAGTTTAAATTGGACAATTTTAAGAAATAAATTATAAAGGAATTATCTAGGGTTTTGGTGGGAATTCCCAGGAGTAAAAAGACATGACTGAGGAGTTACATCCAGGGCATGAGCTCAGGGCTGGGGCAGAGAGACATACTCTCCCACAGCCCTTGACACTTCTTGTTCATGTGTATGCATTACTGTTATAAATAAATAAGTTAAATGATCAAAAAATGGCCGGGGAAGGTGGCTCACACCTGTAATCCCAGTACTTTGGGAGGCTGATGTGGGCAGATCACGAGGTTAGGAGTTCAAGACCAGCCTGCCCAACATAGTGAGACCCCCATCTCTACTAAAAATACAAAAATTAGCTGGACGTGGTGGTGGGTGCCTATAATCCCAGCTACTCAGGAGGCTGAGGCAGGAGAATCACTTGGACCCGGGAGGTGGAGCCAAGATTGGACCACTGCACTCCAACCTGGGCTACAGAGTGAGACTCCATTTGAGAGGGGGCCAGGGGTGGGGTAGTGAAACAACTTCACCTACCTCAGGAGGAATGTGAGGTAGATATTAACATTCCCATTCTCATTTTATATGTGAAGAAATAGTGACCAGCCCTGAGCATATACTTGTGATTAGAAACCAGGTCTCCTGATCATGGGCTTCAAATTCTGCCTGCACCACCCAAAACTTTTTGCTTTTGGATGCAGACTGATGAGGGTTGGAATCCTCATGTGACTGCTGTGAACCTTGAGCAGCTGACTGTTCATCTTTGAAAACAGGGAGAATACAACTACTACCCCTCCCTGGATTATGCTGATCAGCTAGCACAGGGCCTGGTGCAAAACAGGCCCTCAAAAATGTCAGTTTTGGTCGGACACCTGTAATTTCAGCACTTTGAGAAGCCAAAGTGGCTTGAGCCTATGAGTTCAAGACCAGCCTGGGCAACATGGAGAAACCCCATCTCTACTAAAAATAGAAAAATTAGCTGAGTGTGGTGGCGCATGCCTGTAGTCCCAGCTACTCGGGAGGCTGACGTGGATGGATGGTTTGAGTCTGGGTGGTCAAGGCTACAGTGAACAGAGATCTTGCCACTGAACTCCAGACTGGGCAACAGAGTGAGACCCTGTCTCAAAAAAAAAAAGGTCTCTTTATGTTTTATGTTTAAACCTATCAAAAATTTCAACATTAATGTCATTTGTTGATCAGGTTGTCTTTTGTCTCATTTCATGTGATTTATCACGAATTCTGACTAAATTGACAGCAATTCATTCTTGGCCACAAAAAAGGATTTGTCACAACTTAGCAAGGTAGAAAATGTCAATTTAAAACATGTGGCAGGAAGATGTGATTTCACGGACACACACAATCAATACCACAAGTAGGTGAGTGTTTCTGGGTGTGTGGCGTGAGGGGTGCTGGGAGGGGTTTTACTTTCAATCCCCTGAATATCTCTTTCCCACTCAACACACTGAGAGGTCACCCTTGGAGTCACTTCTTTGCATCTGGAAGAATTTTGGATCTCCCTGGTCCCCTGTGAAAAAGATTAAGTGTCCCCAGCCACACCCACTAGGAAATGGTGGCTGTCCACTTAGAGAACAGTGTCCTGGAGAACGGCCTGAGAACAGATGGGAGAGGAGAAAGAAGGAAGAAAGCAGAGAAGCACTGAAGGAGAAGGCACCAGGGACAATTCCCCCAGCTCCCTAGGTTTCTTCTGCTTGTTATAACCCATGAGAAGCAGAACTATCCCCCACAGACACTGTATCAATAGCATCCAAGAGCTCACATGGACCAAGCACACAATATATGCTAGGTGGGCACTGTGTTAATGCTTCACAGGCATTCACACATTTAATCTTCACAACAATCCCATCAGGTTGTCACTATCATTCTTTCCATTTTACAGATTAGGAAACTGAGACACAGAGAGGCTAAGTGTCATATCCAAGTCACATGGCTGTGTGATAGAGCCTGGAAATGGGCCCAGGTAGCTTGACTCCAATGTCAAGTTCTGTAGCACCACACTAGAAACACACTACCCCCACAGAAACACACACACACACACACACACACACACACACACACACACACACATACACGCTCTGGGAGGACTCTCAGGGAACTCTTGCTTTCAAAGACTGCTAGGTGCCAAGTTCTGATTTTTAGAGCCAGTGAGATAAGGAGAACTTGCTCTATTTCATGTAAGAAAGCTTATCTATTACTAACATAGTAGATATATCCTCTGTCAATCCAGAAGAAAGAACTAGACCTGAAGGGTGGATCATGTAGGAAGAAGACAGTAGCTCAACGTCAGCAGTGTAAAAAGAAGGGATAGGTAATGAGCTCCCAGTCAGTGGATGTGTTTTAGGTTTGACAGCTGCAGTCTAGGAATGAGCAGACGGTCTATATCCTGGGGATGAGGTTGGAAGAGATGAGAATCAAAGCCCCTCCCAGCCCAGGCTGTCAATTTGAACACACTTCTCCAGACCTGCTGTTGCAAAGCAGTATGCTGACTCAATGGGAGATGCATGATAAATAAGACCCAACCCAGTCTCTCAAGAGTTTACAATGTGATTCTCAGGTTTTCCAGTATCATCTTCATAGAGTTCCTGGAGGAATTTAGTAAAGAACAGTGAGGATTCACTCCTTTTGTCTCCTAAGGGTGAGTCCATCCTGGCCTGCCCAATAACCATTTCTCTTCTCTGTCTGCTTCCGGAGAGCACTATGAGGAGTCAGGCTTATTAAAAAAAAAAAAAAAGTAAAGAAAAAAAGACACATGTACGATCTGTTCTACATCTTTGCCTCTGAAGAGGAAATGCTCTGTGTTACTGTAAATAATAATTTGCAGGTCAGTGAAGGTTGTTAAATGCCCCTGATGCCTTTTCTCACTTCCCTCCAGACTCTCGTAATTACTATTGCTCTGAACCCAGCCGGCAAGATACACATTTCTCTGTCCAGGAAATGACAGCAGCAGTGTAGTACCCTCTTCTCACTTCGGGGAAAGATTGTGTGTCTGCATATTGAGCCTGTCCAGAGTCCATGTCAGAGTTGGGTGTGTGCCTGCCTGGAAATAACCACATGGGAATGCAGCAAGTGGTCGCCCAAAAAACCTAAGGCTGCACGTCATAGTACCTGGGTTTTAAAGCCAGCTCTAACATTAGCTGTGTGACCTCAGACAGGTCACAAAATCTCCTGGGACTCTGTTTCTTTATCTGTAAAGCCAAGAACACAGTACTTACTATGACTCATAAATACTAATATATAATAAGAACTCATTCTTTTATTCAATATCTCATTCAAATGCTTATGAATCATCACTAAGGACCAGACACTGTTGTAGTCCCTGGGGGTGCAGTAGTAAACAAAACAGCCAAAGGTCTCCCTTTCCTTGGAGTTCCACAGGGAGAAGCAGATAAAGAAATGAATGAACAAAACATACAGGATTTCTAAGGGCTTTGGCAAAAGCAAAGCCAAGAAGGGGAAGAAGGAGTGCTGAGGAGAAAAAAGAGGCATCTCTAAGGGGGTGCCATTGAGACGTAGCCTCAAAGGAGGTAAGAATGCGAGGTGAGAGATCACTGGGGAAAGAGCATTCCAGGTAGTGGAGCAGCCAGTGCAAAGGCCCTGAGGCCAGAGAGGCTGGAGCAGAGTAACTGTGAGGAACGCAGACTGGATTCTGAAGGACGTGGAACTGAATAGGGAGGCCTTGTGAGGCTTTTGACTTTTACTCTGAGACAGGAGCCACTGGAGTGTTTTGAGCAGAGGAGTGACATAATCTGTCTGGGACTTTAAAAGAATTTCTCCAGCTTCTGTGTTTTAAAAAAGTGAATCAAACAAAATATTTCCCAAAGTGTTTTGAAAAACACAAAAGTACAACATAAAAATGAAGCACAGTAAAAACTGTGTCCTCCAGGCCCCTCAGGGAAAAAGTTGTTCTGGAGACCAGGTGTGGTAGATTGAATACAGCTGCAAGTTCATTGTCACTTTCCCCACTGAGAACTCAAGTTTATTTTCCCTCCCTTAATCTGGTTTATCCTGTAGCTGCTTATCAAATATGGCCAGAGTATGGCTGTGCCAAAACCAGGCCCAGCCTTTTAGAGGACTGGCAGTTTCCTCTCTTTTTTCTTTGGCATTCTCACTCTTGGGACTGCTCCTCCCAGAACCCAGCTGCTATCCATGGAAAGGCCATGTGCAAGCACCCTGAGTGCAGCCCAGGAGGGCTCCCAGACAACAGGCACCATCAACCACCAGCCATGTGAGCCACCATCAGCCACCATCACCAGCGGCCATGTGAGCCACCATCAGCCACCAACAACCACCAGCCTCTCAAAGTGTTCCAGTCCAATCAAGCCCCCAGATGACTTTAGCCCCAGCCAATATTCTTTGGGGCACAAGAACCTCCCAGCTGAGCCCATTTAACCCATAGCATCATGAGACGGTAAGATATTTGTTGTTGTAAGCCACTATATTTTGGAGTGCTGTGTTATGCAGCAATAGATAACCAAAACTTTAGGGTTTTCTGGAGTTCAGAGTCTACCCAGTAAGGTATCAAAACTTGAAAAAGAAAAATACTAACTATAATGAATGGAAAACTTTCTAAAACAGAATATACATTTTACTTACTTCTTCAACAGAGTTTACCCACATTGATTAATCTTTTCTTGCTGATTCAAATGTATCCATATGTCTTGTTTTCAATGATGCAAAGATTCCCTAAGGGTCTATTGAAATAATTGGGACGTTTTCCTTATACTAACTGGCCCTACACCTGTTTTCTTCCTTAAGTATTTTTTAAATTATTCCTCCTCATTCATTTCTCTGTTTGTCCCTGTTTATGTCAGCTTCTCCTCATGCCTTTTCTAATTTGTCATATACATGTTGAGTGGAAGAAACTTTTTAGAGTAATTTGTAAAGTATGAATAAAGAGGCTTAGAGAAAAGGCCTGATTATACAAAAGGGCATGACTTTATGTTTGTGGATTTTGTGACAGCAGTTTTGCTTATGATCTGGTTCTTCCCAATATTCCATATGGATAGGGCTGCTGGATAACTGAGTTTAACCTGGGGGAGAAATTTCTGTTATTCCTATAAATGTATTTAGATACTAGTTCATGGAATCACAGAGCTGGAAGAAACCTTCCAGAGATGTTTAAATTCCACTCCCTCGATTTATGGATGAGACTGAGAATATTGGTTTAACTTGTACAAAGTAGAAGAGTTAATAGCAGAAGCAGGACTAGAGCCCAGCCCTGTACCTCACAGGGCAGTGTTCTCCCAACAGGTCCGTGTTCTCCCAACAGGTCCTTCTGAGCACAGTTTGTCTTGAGCTGGAGAAAGCTCTGCTCATCTGTGCCACTTACTAGCTACATGATATTGGGCAAGTTGCTTGGGCTCTCTCAGCCTGATTTGTTCAGGATAGTGAGTTCCAATACCCAGGATTGGTGTGAAAAATAAATAATACATGCTGAATACGAAGCATGGTGCCTGGCACTCAATTATTATTCATTTGATGGTTATCATTTTTCTGTTGTGCCTTCTATTAGTCTTAGCCCCTTAGAGCAGACAAAGTGTAAGGCTCCTTGGATCAAAAATTATACCAGCCTCTCCTTCTCCGCATAACCTTAACTACTTGATAGGAATAGTCCACTCCCTGGACCCTTGCTTCTGTCAGTGGGATTGCAAAGGTTGTCTGGTGAAGGTTTCCACTAAGATATGCATAACCTGTGGAGGTGGAAGAGGAGCTGTTGGGAGAACCCAGTCCAAACAGAATCTAGGTTAGCTAATTGGTGGATTTTTTTTTTTTTTAAGACAGAATCTTGCTCTGTCACCCAGGCTGGAGTGCAGTGGCACAATCTTGGCTCACTACAACCTCCACTTCCCAGATTCAAGCAATTCTCCTGCCTCCACCTCCCAAGTATCTGAGACTACAGGCACGTGCCACCATGCCTAGCTAATTTTTTGTATTTTTAGTAGAGACGGAGTTTCACCATGTTGGCCAGGCTGGTCTTGAACTCCTGACATCAAGTGATCCACCCGCCTCAACCTTCCAAAGTGCTGGGATTACAGGTATGAGCCACTGTGCCCAGCCTGATTCGTGTTTTGAGGTCCTACTACTGCATTAGGTCTTGCCCCAGGATGTGGAAGAATGACAGATCACCAGACAGCAAATGTTTCAACCCCTGAAGCCAGAAATGAGATGCAAATGTCTCCCTTCCTGCACTCCTCCTCCCACATCAGTGCTCTGAAGACTGTGAGGCCCCCAATACTTGTTTTGAAGAGATTTTAGTCAGTGCTCAGAGGAAAGGAGTGGGGGAGAAGAAGGCCAGTAAATCAATAACAGAGCTTTCTTCCCATCAGCTGGTTTGAAGTATTCAGCCAATGTCAACCAATCTAGAATTTCTAAGTTGTAAATTTAAAAATTGAATAGTGAGATTTTTATCTGAGCTGCTTCGTGAAAGCCACTATTCAGAGTCTGGTTTATCACACTCCTCGGGTAGTCTGAGCTCAGGTCTGGGGTCGTGCCAGTCTAAGGAATTCAGTGAGAAAGTTTTCATTTCTACCTGGCTCGGGCTGTGGGGCTTGGATACGGCCCTTCTACTGGATCTTTGTGATTCTCCTCCAACTTGTTTCCCTCAATAGATTTCCTGCACCATGAACTAATCCTGCAGAAATATTTAGAGCAGTGAAGGACACTGCAGGCCCCTAAACATCCTCATCATCCAGGATTAAAGAGTCAGTCGACGTATCACATATTCAGCACTTTACTAGGCACTATGGAAAATAACAACGATGTCAGCAACAACAATAATAGTAACAGCAATTAATGTTTATTGAGCACCTACTACATGACAGGCACTAAACTAGGTACTTTTCCTATATTATTTCTGAGTCTTCCAAAAAGTGGATAAACTGGTTGTCATTTCCTCTATTTTATACACAAATGAAGACTGAAAGAAGTTAGGTAAGTTGCTCAAAGTTCTACAAGTAGTGAGAATAAGGGACTATATATGATAATTTCCTTGTTCTTGAAGAGTTTTAAGAAACACCATCTCTCATCAGTCATCCAAGAATATTCTCTTGCTTTTAGTCTCACATCAACATTCATTCAGTCAATAAGTTTTTATATGGTGCTTAGTATGTGTTATCTGCAAATACCACCTTGACAACAGAGAGAATATACACAGAACAATTATTCACTGAAGTCTGGGGAATGTAATGAAAGGTCAGAGGCAGAAGTCAGTGTGGGCTGGAGAAGTGGGGGAAGGTTTTATGGAAGAGTGGGTCTTGGGTTGGGTCTTCAAAGATGAAAAAATTATTTAAAGAACATTCCTTACCAAGGGAACAGGATAGGCAAGACACTGGGGCATGAATACACATGACAGGGAGAAGTACATTGGGAGGACGCAGAAATGTCATAAGTGGAAAAATGAAACTATTCAGATGCCCTACCGAGTCTGGGTAAGAAGATGGCACTCACCTAGGAATTTAATTGGGCTATTACAAATGATAATCCAATGCTTCAAGTTTCCTATTACCGAAGATAGGGAGTACATTTAAAAGTAAATGATGAATCAAAACAAACAATATTACTTTGCAGTAACATTTTAATTAGTAACTCTTCTATAAGAAAAGCAGTCTACAAAGTTAAGGAATGATTAGGAAAGTGTTTCTGCCCCTCACTGAGAATTAAACCTTGTCCTACAAAGATTTGTGTGCGTGTGTATGTGCATGTGTGTGTGTATTTGTTTTAACAATACTCCAGAAAACTAGAAAAATGAGAAAGTGCAACTCCTCCTCACCTTGATGTGGAAGGCTCCATGGGAACCACATTTATTGCACCCATACCCCTCGTGGATTAGTCTAAAGGTCTTGGAATGTCAAAGACCACCATGGCGACTATCCTACTTCACTTCAGTAATCTCCCAAGAGGGGAGATGATTCCACATTGAATAAATCCAATTTAGGAGAAAACTCCTGTAGGGAAAAGGATGGATCCTATGGTAAGAGAAGTTTCTATAGGTGGAGTGGCATTTCCCAAAAATGTAGAAATGTACCCAACAGAAGTAAAAAGAAGAAAGTACTCTTGAAAAGAGGCAGAGACTGGGAGACAAAGACAGGGGAGCAAGATTGCAAACTAGGAACACCTTCAAGGGAACCCTGCTAGGATGATTTAACATCTTAAGTATCCTTGCTCTAGGAAAATTAGATACAGTTTAAAACTGTTTTCTTTTGTGGCAAAGACTGTTAGCTGTCCACCTTGTGCTTCCCTTCCATTATACAAATTTCCCTCTCAGAAATGACTGCTCAACCAGGTGTCTCATTTCCAAGTCCCTCTTTCATTTAAGTGAGGCCATGTGGAGTGTTGTGTGGGGTCTTCTAGGGCCCTGACTGCTCTGGGCATGGAAAGGTCTTTTTCCTTCAAATCCTCTTTTGCTTCTTCATAGGAAATCTATTCATAATAATATTTCAATCAGCAGGATAATAATAACTTATACTAAAATTAGTAGCTTATAGTTTGCTTACATGTATAATCTCATATGATACCACGAACCTTATAATGTGACCATGGCATCACATACTATTGTCCCCATTTTAGAAAGGAGGAAACAGATTCTTATCAGAATCTGGTAAGTGGTAGAGCTGTAAGAAGCTAACGTGCCGCTGGATAGATGCTCCCTAAAAGAGAGTTGGTGGGTCTTCCCAGGGAAACCACTGTGCTCTGCTCCATGTCACTGCCACTGTCATGGGTACCCAGCTTCATCACCTTCCATCCATTTCCTCTTGTTAGGCATTTCTACCATTTTCACACCCAAATAAGCAAAAGACCAAGAAGTCCTTGATTCCAGTGGTTTAATGTTGAATCTCACAATGATCATTGGAAATGTAGAAAAGAGTTCAAACTAAAGTCAAAATGTCACGGCAGTGAGCTAAATCTCTTAACATAGGAATCTTGCTCACGTTAGTTGTCCAGCTCTAAAAAGTGAAGCCACAGAGTTCCATTGCCTCTAACATGACATTTATTCAGTCACTCGATAGATGAGTTTAGAGCAATGTCTTGATCTTTTCTCATTAGACCCCTCTAAGAAGTCTTCTTAGATATTTTCACCCAGTCTCCCCAGGAAAATTTAATACCATAGATATATTATATATTTATGTATGTACAATAGCCCTTTGAAGGGTCACAGACCATTTCCTTGAATTTTTTTTCACATCCCCACCCCCAGAATTAATTTGCATCCCTTAGGGGCATCGTCACCTCCTCTCTCCCATTAAGACTTCAAGATGTAGAGGACTTGCTTTGAGTGAGGGATATAAAGTAAGGAAATTGACCAGATCCCTGCCCTCAAGAGCGTAGATTCCATCATGAATTGGGCTTTGTCTTACATCATCAACAACCCTCGGAAAGGAGAGAAGCCAGAGACCTTGGGTTACTTTCTGTGTAAACCACCAAAGGTGATTTTAAAACCCTTCTCAATCCAGGAGTTTAGTAGCATTAGATTGGATTTCAGTTCAGAGCCATCATCAGTGGGGGCTCTACATACAGAAAAATTGGCAAAGACCTGTGATCTATGTGGAAATATGGTTGGGAGGCATTCACCACAGATTTAAGGCATGAAGAATAATTTTTGCTATTTAAAAAAATTGTTTATAATGAAACACAAGACAGAATGGAACACATTCCTCCAAAAAATGAAAAACGGGTTTTTTTTTCAATCACTTCTATTGAAAAACCATTCAGCAGGATTTAAATAGCCCATCCTACTCAAGATAATGTTTCAGTTTCTTTAACAAGGGAAAGAATTCGAAGCCGAAAAGCCAACTGCTATTTCATTACTCTAATGAAAATCCCCTCGAATGCTATGATCTACTCAATCCTAGGCTCGTAGGTTGAGTCACACAAAAGTAACAAATGCTAAGAAAGGGACTGAGTGGGGAATAATTCCATTCCACATTAGCACCTTAGAGCAGTGCTACCTCAGTTCTTCTGGTGGGAGTGAGAGAGTAAATTAAACATGTGCCACACTCCATCATTTAGCAAGTATTTATTAAGTGCTACTATGTGCCTGGCACCATGTGAGGTGTTTAACAATAACAACAAAAAGAAGACCATTAGGGAAAGATTTAGGACTTCTCTAGCATTCAGAGCAAGCCTAGTCTAATACTTTACACGTGGGAGATTCTAAATATATTATTGGAAAATTCTTACATGAAAGCAGGAGACACGGGTCCTAGATATACCTCTGGGTTTAGCTGTGTGGCCCTTTTTCAGTTACCTGATGTCTCTTGGGCGTGATCTATTTATCTGAAAAATTAGGGGACTATACTAGATAGTGGTTCTCAACTATGGCTGTCACTCAGGGTACTTCAGGGAAATACTGATGCTTGGGGCCCTCTCTTCTAAGACCTACTGACTCAGACTTTCTGGAGGTGGGGCTGGAGGGTAGGAATTTTTTAAAAGCTCTCCCCACGCTATCTCCTTTGATAAAATTAAAGACAAAACCGTAGAGAGGGGCATATCTAAAAACAAGATGGCAGCTCTGACTTCCTGACCACTGGGGCAATTCTCTAAGGAGAACAGGGCGAGGTTTGCCTCCAGTACTTCCAGCTTTTGCATATGCATGCTTTCCTTTCTCCTTTCCCCCATTACCATCTATTTCCTGATTTCCTTTCTCTCCTGACCTATTTGCTATGGTTTAGCACTTAGTATACTTTTCTTCCTCTTTTGACAACACATATGGTAGCACTCATTTTTAGCTAAAAAAGAATTCATCTCCAGAGTTCCTCCTTTCAGGAAAGAAAACCTGTAACAGAAAAATGAAAGGCTCAATCACCCTGAGGACATAATCACAAGCTTTAGGCAAAATAGGTTGGGACACTTAGAAATGCTAGGAGCCATGCTGAAATCAAACCATGTAGAATATCCCCTTTAATGAAAATCTCCTGAATGCTATGATCTACTCAATCCTAGGCTCATAGGTTGAGTCACATAAAAGTAACAAATGCTAAGAAAGGGACTAAGTGGGGAGTAATTCCATTCCACTTTAGCACCTTAGAGCAGTGCTACTTTAGTGCTTCTGGTGGGCATGAGGCTATGTGTAAGTATCATGTGCACTTGACTCTTAGCGGAAAATTAGGCAAAAATTCTCCAAGATTTAACCTAAAATGCTAAAAAATAAAAAAAAAATGTAGAATGAATTGAGAAGTCTTCTGGTCAAAAACTGCCTGCCACCCAATGATATTCAGGCTCCCAGTCCCATTAATTTTACTTGATATTTTCCAACTTGTGGATATGCCTCTTTTAAAAAATGGAAATTCCATTAAATTAAAATATCTTTTAAATTATTCCCATACATTGAAAACCCCATTGAAAACCCCAGTAATGGTCAAATAGGTTAAGAAACGCAACCATCCATTGCAGTTATCTTGACCTAGGAAGTTGGTGGAAAGGTAGACGGAAGGGTATGGAGACAAGTCTTGCAGACCTCGTGGTCTGACTTGACCCGTGATGTCACCAAGAGGAAAAGGCTAAAAATAGTGGCCCTGCCCTGTGCAAAGTGCAAGCTCTTGAGGGAAGGGAACGGCTGCTATTATTAAAGTCTGTGTGTCTCACTCTGCGCTTCTCACAATGCTTTATGCACAGCAAGGACCTGAGTGTTACTGTTTATGGTTATGGATGTAGGAATATCTAAATCATATTGTACAATACAATGATTTATTCTGACCTTCATTCATAGATTTATTCTTCAAAAATATATTTATTACCTAGAATTTGCAAAGAAGAATGCTACATAACATGGTCGGTTCAATAATTTTGTCCCAGCTCTCAAGCAATTTCTAGACTATGCAAATGGGGCCTGAAGAAGTGGTTTCAACACTAGAACCCAAGCAAGACATGGTTCCATGTGAATGACTTTATCATTGAAATAAGCGAACTGAGGGAACACCTTTGAAGTTGTGTTCATGACCCCAGTTTCTCTGACAAACTACAGTGTGCTGTTAAACTGAAGAAAAAAATCTACTTGGAAGGGAAAAATATGTTCACTTCATTAATGATTAAATCTTATGCTTAGCAACTTCTTTCTGTACTCTCAAAACCCACGAATTTGGTCCTATTGTCAAAGACACACGTTAGCAGTAAATAATCCACAAATACTTCAGTCTGAAGTCAAAATTGAAGCGATGAGGGAGGCAAATTCTAAACTTTTTGGATTATTTTTGGGGTGCATTTTCCCTTTTATAGCCTTTATGACTTATGAACAAAATTGACTTGAACCAGGCTTTCCCACTGGTGAAAAGCCAATTAGAGTCATTCCAAATGACTAAAGCTATTAGCTTTGACTTGAGCTCAATAGAATAAATAAGTCATTTTTCAAGGATGTCTTAGGCCATTCTGGCTGCTATATAACAAAACCATAAACTGGGTAGCTTACAAACAGCAGAAATTGATTTTTCACGTCCTAGAGGCTGGGAAGTTCAAGGTCAAGGCACTAGAAGATTTGGGGTCTGAGGTCCCACTATCTGGTTCATCATTGACACCTTCTCCATGTGTTCTCACATGGTTGAAGGGGCAAGCAAGCTCTCTGGGGTCTCTTTTATAAGGGCACTAATCCTGTTAGTGAGGCCTCCACCATCATGACCTAGTCACCTTCCAAAGGCCCCATATCCTATTACCACCACCCTGGAGATTAGAATTTCAGCGCTCAAGTTTTTGGGGAGATACAAACATCCAGACCCACAGCAAAAGGGAGGCTGTGGTCTTCCATTTTCTATAAGAATTTCACCAAAATGCTTAAAGTCTGAAAAAAATCTCATATGTTTTGATAATTTTCTTGTTTTCCCCTGATATTTGCATTGTTAATCACTTCTTCAAACATAGTCAACTGGCTTTAAGTGACTGCCAGAATTTGGGCAGGACCATTCACAAGAAGCACCACCACACACCAGCATGCGGTCCTGCTTCCTAGAACCTGCTGACTCTCATAGTTATCATGATGGAAAAGCCTCTAACTGGAGCTCGGTTCCATCCTCTCTTCCCAAGAAAACATGGCCTACCTAGCTTACTTTTCAACATTTCTCTTTAGACAGCTAAGATCTCTAGAGAAAAAGAAGACCTACTGGCAGGGGGTCGGGCGGGGGAGTGGGAGGGGGCAGTGGGAATGTCTGGACAGAGTAAGGGTCAACAAGAGTCCAGAGCTCACAGCCCACCTTTCTGCCTCCTATGTACCTAGGGCCAGTCATGCTCCTCCTGATCTCATCTACCCATCACAGAAACTACATTAAATAACCTGAAGTTGTTTTAAATTTTAATTATCTGTAATTCAATGGCCAGTTACAAAAAAAGTATGCCTCTTTTTTTTTCTGCTCTCCCTTCTTCCCTTCCCTCTCTCCTTCCCTCCTCTCTAGACCTCTCTGTCCCTCCTTCTCTCTCTCCCCCACCCCTCCTCTTCCTCACTCTCTCTCCCCTCTTTCTTGTCCCCCTCCCTCCCTCTGTCTTTCTCCTTCCCTCTCTCTCCATCACTCCTCTGTCTCTCTCTCTCCCCCCTTCTCTCTTTCCCCCTCACTCCCACTTCTCTCTCTCTCTCTCTCTCTCTCTCTCTCTCTCTCTCTCTCTTCCTCTCCTGGCAAATGCTTCCCAGCAGCCAAATAGAAGTCATTACCAGAAGCACCGCAGCTAAACAGAGGGAAATGTTTAGGTAAGCATTATAATGGGCATGGAAATAAAGAGACCACAATTCAAAGCATAAGTCATCATAGATGAGAATGCACATGTTTGGGGCTAGTTTTATGAGAAATGAACGGGATGATACTGCGCTGTCGAATCCCTGGGCCTGTGTTTTCTTAATGCCAGGAGTGATTTATTTTCTGGTAAACAGTTTTGCTCAAGTAGGGCATCCAATTACTACAAACCTTGTTTGGTATAAAAACTAACTGCATAGAAAAATATTGCCTTAGCAAGGTTTAACTGGTTGTTAATCCAAACATGTGGCAGAGCCCGAATTCCAGGGCTCAGAATATCCTCCCGATTCTCAGCAGCAACCGAACGTCCAGAGATCATAATCATCGCTCTCAATGAGGCGTGACGCAGAGGTAGTGTATGGAAAGAGGACATTTCCAGAAAAACCATGGTATGGAAACCAAGCCTGCTGGGGGAGGCAAGGCGTCCCTTAGGTAAAAGTTCTGCTCTGCTCCTTTGAAGTGTGAGGTTGGGCTGCTTGGGGAGAATGTTAAGATGAAAAAAACTTTTAAAATCCTCCTTTCTACACAAATCTCTTCACATACAGCTCTGTTCCCTGGGATGTTTCATCACCTTAAGAAACATATTTAAAACAGACATAGTAAGATTATCCTTTTATAAGTAAAGCAAAGCACTAGACTTTTCTTTTTCACACACAAAAAAATTAATTGCCTCCTTCAAATTCTCAGGGTTTGCCTCTAGCATCCATAAGACCTAATTGTCATACTTGAGATATTTTGCTTTCGAGCAAAAAAAAAAAAAAAACTTGAAAGAACTTAAGAAAGAAAAAGACAGGAAAATGAAAGAAAAATGGGGGAGAGAGAGAGGAAGAAATCTGCCCATCAAGAAAATTTAGCTTTGTGTCAAAAATATGTCTTAAAAAGAGAAAGGGGAAAGATAAGTTTAATAACCAAATCTTCCTGTTTCCCACCTCTTTTTCCATGGGGTTTCCTGCTGTGCTAATAGTTTTCAGTTGTCTCTAGGAGGTGTCCAGTGACCATGTATTCTGAGCGCTGCAAATGCATACTTTGCCTGCACCTCCTGGAGTATTTGTTTAAAATACTTTTCCTATTTCAAGGTGGCAGTTGGCAGGTCAGAAAGATCCTAAACGACTTTGGAGCCATTTGAGTGGAAAGGAACGTGAAGTGTCAGCTTACCCCAGCACACAGACGCAGCAGCCCTGCCACAGGGCAGCAGGCTCCTGGCTCAGCTCACTGGATTCCCTGCCACAAGCAATACACTCAACTCAAAGAATCATGGAGTACCAGGAGACTTGGCCTACGGAATCATCGGCTCCGCCACCCCTCTGCTGGCTAGCAGGCAGATAACAAAACCATCCCACCACGTTGATTCATGCAGATTGCATTAATTTAAGAATTCCAAAGACGGGGATTTCATAATCCTCCTTGGTTGTTCATTCCAGTCTCACAACCCTATCAACCAAGATCTTCTTCATCTCTCACCCTAATCTCCCCTGATGCAATTCTAGCCTCTCAGTTTTTTTCTGTCTTCACTAGAAATGAAAAACAGATGGACACCATCTTCTGCATAATAACCCATCATAAACTGGGGGACCATTATTAAATCAACCAATCAACCGGGTCCTTGTCTTCTTCAGGTTAAATGACGCCAATGCCTTCAGCTTTTCCTCACAGTTGCTGGTTTCAAACTCTTATTATTTTCATGACTCTGTGTCACTCAAATTGTAGAGGCCTGAACTGGAAATTTTATGAGGATTTGACTAATACTAACTAAATGCGTGTGTGTGTGTGAGTTTGTGTATGTTCGTGTAGGAGGGAGGTTTAGCTCACAGTTCCAATGAGTTAATTTTTTTAACTTTTTCTTTGTGAAGGATATCAGAAAGGATTTATATAACATACACGCACAGTTTAAAAAACAAAATAAAATGAGAGCGCATGGGCCCACCGCGAGTTATTTTTTCTATTAAAACTGACCTTGTGTTTGATTTTGCTTTATTTGAGAGGAAGTGGAAGGTGATTACATTTTAAATCACATTTACATTTGTATTTCACTGATTAGATTTTAAACCAATGATACTTTTTAAACTTGTACACACGTTTACTATAGCCTCCTTCAAATCTGACAAAATTTAGCCGAGGCATGAAAATTTTATAAGACAGCCCATTCTAAAAAGTCCCAACCTACATCAAAAAGTCTTTAAAAGGGGGAATGTTTCCAAGGAGCCAAGTTTCATTAAGAGTCTAGTTCTCTATTATTAAAATATTCATGTCTGAGCTAAAACAATGTTTTCATCAGGAAATGTCAGGAAACAGGCCATTTAATCATGTTTCTCTCAGATGATATTTGATGGTATCACTCCCATCATTCAAACAAACTGCCAAGAAGCAGATGTGCCTGGGATCCAAGCGCGTTAGAGATTCAAACCTCCCTACAGTTTTTGTCATGCATTTTCTACTTGCTATCAGTTCAACAGATACTACTTCATGAAAACGTCTGAAATTAGTAGCACTAACCAATCGCCATTATTTTGTATGTTTTAGGGAAAAATATGTTAATGAGGTGCCATTGTATCATGGATCCATAGCTTTCCATTTATAGAAAGCTGATCCATCTGAATATCTGCTTGAGTCAAAAGCCAAAGAGCTTCCTGGAGATAAAGCCACAACTTTCAGTTCAAAGATTTGCAAGTGCTTGTTCTCAAGAGCCAGATAATCCTACCTCTCTCATCACAGAGGGCCTATCCTGTGCCTAATTGAAGAAAAGGCCTCAGTTTACCTCCTTGGCTCTACTTCTTCCAGAGCTCTTGGTTGCCAACTTTTCATGTTGTAAAAAACAATCGGAAGTAAAAGCTATGTTGCAACCTTCCTTGTGTTTATTTTTTTTCTTAAGCAGAATGAGGTTATTTCTTGCTTGTTTTTGTTTTGTTTTGATTTTGTTTTTCCGTTTAACCTCCCCTGCCTGCTGATTCACTCTTGTGGCTGAGACTACATCTAATTTGCTTTGTGTTTACAGGTGCTTCTCTCAGGACTTGATCAAGGCCTGAGACTTGGTAACAAACTTATTTTTGTTTCTTTCAAGATTCCAGACCCAAACATTGAAACTGTTTTTGAACACAGACCTCAGTTGGCTTCACCACACATTCCCAGGAAGGTGTGCCCCGTTCGCTTCCTGCATCCAGACCCTTTATCCAATACCTACCCTTTCCCTTGGCTTCTGGGGAAATATTTTAAAAACCATTGCCATGCTTCCTGAGAATATATAAAGACTATTTGTTTTCATTTTTTTTCCCAGCTAATGCCCACATTTTATTCTTCTTCCCATGGCTAACATTGAGAAACACTCAGGATTTTTTTGCCCCTCCTTAGTAGCAACTTCCCTGTGGACATCTCCTGCAAGGGTTTCCCTCCACCTGTCAGAAGCAATGCCAGATTACTTCCCATCTTTATAGTGCTCCAGGGTTAGAAACAGAGCTGAACCCACCAGCAGACTCAGTACAAGATCCAAGGTAGGGCTGAATTGGGCTACCTGTCCTGGAAAAGAAAACCTTGTCTATTAGGGCCATCTGCCTGACACCATCCTAGAGTGTCAGGCTGGCCTTTTAAGAGGGAGACGGCAGGGTGGGGAAAAGAGAAAAAAATAATATAACAAAACTGATCTCAGCACTACCCATGGAGTCATTAATGTGGTTTCTAGCAAACTGCTCATAAAATTCATAGCAGCAGCTAATTGCTACCATGTTCTTCCTCATATACTCCCATATTAAATTTGAAAGAAAGAAAGAAAAGCCCTTTCAAAGCCATATTAATCCATGCACAGCAGTGGAATGCATGATCTAAAGTGAGCCTTTCGTATCACCACAGCTATGTGGGCTAGCTGTCAAATGGTGGATTTCATGTCACTCACAACACAATGAACAATGCTTTTGCCAGCTGCTGGCTCTGCCTGGGCCTAGCTCCCTTTCCCCTGGCAGCACTAACCAGCACAGAATGCCGTGTGATCACACACATGTGAATGTCAGCATATCAGCCTCCAAGCCATCTCCAGGGAATTCAAGTACAATCTTGGCGTATATCTTTCTGCCTCCACCCTGTATACACATTTGCTCGAAAGTCCACAGTGGAAGAGTTGTAACCAGTGGCCAAACTCCAGCTGCTGCCTTACCCTCCATGAAGATATTTTACTGCATAAACCATGCAATCTGCTAAGACCAGCCTTGCCTCAAGAAAGCTCTTGTAAGGACTTACAGAACCACAAACTCAACAAGTCTGTCATACTTTTTGAAACTCTTACTAGTAGAAGGCTTCTTTTGGAATTAATTTTTCCAAGCATTCATCTGAACTGGGCTGCTCCTCAGCTGGTCTGACTTATATGGATGTAAAGTCAGTAAATCTGCAGCGCCATAACTGATATACTGGGAAAGAGTCAAATTTTAATACGGGAGCAGGAAATTGGTTGCTTATGCTCAGCTTCCGTTTTGATTGGACAGGCCATTGATGGCATGCTGATTGGGTGTGGCACCCATTCCATTTGATCTTGGCATCCCTTCTGATTGTCCAAACCGGTGTCAAACTGATTGTTGTGTATTGTTAAAATGTATTAAATGCAATAAGTCTAGTCAAGAAGCCAGTATGTTCAAGCAACATATCAGAATAACTAGGTAACAACTAGTCAAAATCATACCAGGGTCTGCAATGAGCAGTTAATTTCAGAATTTCCTGCTCCCGTATTAAAATTTGACTCTTTCCCAGTATATCAGTTATGGCGCTGCAGATTTACTATAGATTATCGTTTCTTTTCTTCATCCATCCTGAGGGCTAAGCAGGTAAGCTACAAAGATCTGATGTAGATATTTCTCATGGAGAAAGACAGCATCCCGCATCTTACTGGGGGTACTATAACTCTTTCTCCTGCCTCAGCCTTATGTCCTGTAGGACTTGAACACTCTTTATTAAAAACACCTCAGACCCACTGTAGCCCTGAGCCAGCACAAGCCGGGCAGTAAATTAGAAATCCTATCCCAATCAATAGGCATATTTGGAGTTAGTTTGGAATTCATCATACAAGCTGATGGCTCATAGGAATGAGGTGAGCATTATGTGTCTACCAAGTCACCAGACTTAGCCTCCTCCTGTCAATCATTGCTACGCCATATCCCATTATTTCAGTGGGGGTGGATGCCCTGCTCTGAACCACAGCCCACTGATGCAGATCTAAACCCTTACAATGTTAGTGACACCCTCACCTCTAGAAACAGTTTAATGCTTCTCTTCTCTAAGTGGCTTCTTCAATCCCCTCACCCTCTGTCTCCTTCCAAGAGGAAAAGCTCTGAACTCATAGAGTTTATTCTCAGTCCTAGGCAGTGAAGCTTTGGGTGGGAGGAGATTAAATGGGCATGAACATAGCCAATTTCTCTTTCTCGTGGGTTCTTTTGTGCATTCTCATGTCAGAGTGATACTTCAAAGTGTCCTGATTTTAGTCTAGGTCTCAGATTAGAGGAGAAATATGGGGTCCTTACAGTTCACACATGACACAGCCTACTGCCTTAGGGAAGAGAAGAAGTAATTATGGCCAGAACCTGAGTTAGAAATAACTTGCCCCTCTTTCTTAGGAATCTGCAGCAGTGATAAGCAGCTGTTAGAGTATTAGAAATTCATGATCTTGAACAAATTCATTTTGAAAACATAACATTCTATCCAAGCCTATTAACACAGCCAAGTTTAGGAGCCTACTTACCATATGCCTCCCCACTGGCTGGGGTTCTGCTGCTAACAGACAAAAGTGCATGGACACACAGGCCCCACCCTCCAGACAGAGAATATGCCTCTGCCCAGATCCTCTTGCTGCAGCGTCTCAGCCACCATATTGGTATCTCAGGATGTTTTCATCAACACACATTCAATCTCGGTTCAGCCATGTCACTATGACATTTAATCAGCCCTCCTCCTTGGAGGCTGGTACTAGAGTTGGCTTTATACATCCTGACAGTCTTCCCTTTTCTACTGCCCTATCTTGGAGGCTTCAGATTGCCTTACAGCCATGATACTAGAAGTGCTGGGTATATGGACAAAAGTGGAATTGGCTTGAAGTCATTTTTGAGACCTTTCCATCTATTTGAAACCGAAGAATCACAGAGGAGACAGATAATACAATGTCTCAAGTCTGTTGGCAATGTGTACATTTTGATCAAGTCAAAAACAAATCTCAAAACATTCCCTTCCTTACCTCAAGGCAACAGTCTTCTGCTTCCAGTCTCCTCCCCAGATGACATTAGAACCACCCACATCAGAAGGTGAGAGCAAGAGGCACAGGGAGGGGCATATTAGCAGAAGGCATGGGATCAACCTGACAATATTTGGGTCTTCTTGTGAGTGTTTGGTAGGTCTTGCTAAGCATCACCATAAGCCCTAGCTGGTTTGATGTTTGGGTTCCATTCCTGCCTGCAGGTAAATCCTAGCCACATTGATCCTACTTTTGACTAAGAGAATGACACAAAATATCCTAAGACACTAAAGGGATAGCCCTACTAACAAATAAGGGAAACAAAACTGCTGACTTACCACTGGATGCAGAAAGGCAGGGGACTAAAATGCAGCCAAATACTGGAGCAGCTCTGCTTCCACCCCCGGGATGTTCAGTGGGGAGTCCTGAGTATTCCTTTGTTCAACAGAAGTCAAGCAACATCTCTACCTGCTTTAATAATGATAATCACGCAGTTGAATAAACCCTTATTTTTGCACAGAAAGCTATCAGAGGAATATTTAAGAGTTAGGTACAAAAGATGAACATTAATTTAAACATGAAAATACAAGTTTGGCTTAACAGGAAGGAGAGTGTCAAGGAGGGCAGTGTCCTTCCTGACAGGATGACCTGCCATTCTGTTTCACCTGGGACTGAGGGAACTCTTGGGACATGGAACTTTCAATGCTAAAATTGGGAGAGTCAAAAAAAAAAAGCAGGACCATTGGTCACCCTGGTCAACACTGAGTGAGACTAGTGACAATGTAAGAGTCAAAGGAGGGTGTTTTGCGGTAGGATGGGACCAACTGCACAATCAGAGCGGGGTCTGGGGTCATTGCCAATGCTGTACATTTGGAGGATGACATCATGAAAGCAGAGCTTTCCAACTCCAGCTTTGCTTCTGTCTTGTCTGGAAAAAACAGTAATCTTCAGGCCAACAGGAGTGATACAAAACTAGGTAAATGCCCTCCCAAAGCTCAAGAGGGATGTGGAGCCAGGATGAGCTGATTCAGCTGCCCAAAATGAAATCAAGAGTCCTGGCCCAGAAACTTAACCTGAGAGAAATAGCAATAGAAACTTCCAAGCCCTTGTGGACAATCTTCACCAAAGGGGTCCTAAACTTGAGTGTGCTTAATGTCTTTCTGGAAAGTTCCTTAGGAATGCAGATTCTAGGTCCCCACCTTCAGATAGACTTATTTGATGGGTCCAAGAGGAGAGGGTCTGAATTTTTTTTTTTGAATTGTACTTTAGGTTCTGGGGTACATGTGCAGACCATGCAGGATTTTTGTATAGGTACACACATGGCAATGTGTTTTGCTGCCTCCATCTCCCTGTCACCTACATCTGGCAATTCTCTCCCTGTTATCCCAAACCTCTCCATCCCTGTGCTGTCCCTCCCTTGGCCCCCCAACAGACCCCAGTATGTGATGCTCCCCTCCCTGTGTCCATGTGTTCTCATTGTTCAGCACCCACCTATGAGCGAGAACATGCAGTGTTTGATTTTCTGTTCTTGTGTCAGTTTGCTGAGAATGATGGGTTCCAGATTAATCCATGTCCCTACAAAGGACACAAACTCATCGTTTTTATGGCTGCATAGTATTCCATGGTGTATATGTGCTACATTTTCCTTGTCCAGTCTATCGCTGATGAGCATTTGGGTTGGTTCTAGGTCTTTGATATTGTAAACAGGGCTGCTATGAACATACGTGTGCATGTGTCTTTATAATAGAACGATTTATAATCCTTCAGGTATATACCCAGTAATGGCATTGCTGGGTCAAATGGAATTTCTATTTCTAGGTCCTTGAGGAATCACCACACTGTCTTCCACAATGGTTGAACTAATTTACACTCCCACCAACAGTATAAAAGTATTCCTATTTCTCCACATCCTCGCCAGTATCTGTTGTCTCCAGATTTTTTAATGATCGCCATTCTAACCGGAGTGAGGTGGTATCTCAATGTGGTTTTGATTTGCATTTCTCTAATAATCAGTGATGATGAGCATTTTTCATATGTTTGTTGGCCTTGTATATGTCTTCTTTTGAAAAGTGTCTGTTCATATCCTTCACCCATTTTTGGATGGGTTTGTTTTTTTCTTGTAAATCTATTTTAGTTCTTTGTAGATTCTGGATATTAGACCTTTGTCAGATGGGTAATTGCAAAAAATTTTTCTCATTCTGTTGATTGTCAGTTCACTCTAATGATTGTTTCTTTTACTATACAGAAGCTCTGGAGTTGAATTAGGTCCCATTTGTCTATTTTGGCTTCTGTTGCCAATGCTTTTGGTGTTTTAGTCATGAAGTCCTTGCCTATGCCTATGTCCTGAATAGGTTTTCTTTTAGGGTTTTTATGGTGTTATGTCTTATGTTTAAGTCTTTAATCCATCTGGAGTTAATGTTAGTGTAAGGTGTCAGGAAGTGATCCAGTTCTGCTTTCTGCACATGGCTAGCCAGTTTTCCCAACACCATTTATTAAACAGTGAATCTTTTCCCCATTGCTTGTTTTTGTCAGGTTTGTCAAAGATCAAATGGTTGTAGATATGTGGTGTTGCCTCCAGGGCCTCTGTTCTGTTCCAGTGGTCTATATCTCTGTTTTGGTACCAGTACCATGCTGTTTTGATTACTGTAGCCTTGTAGTAAGTTTGAAGTCATGTAACCTGATGCCTCTGGCTTTGTTCTTTTTGCTTAGGATTGTCTTGACTATGTGGGCTCCCTTTTGGTTCCATATGATTTTTAAGGTGGTCTTTTCCAGTTCTGTGAAGAGGGTAATAGGTAGCTTGATGGGGATAGCCTTGAATCTATAAATTACTTTGGGCAGTATGGTCATTTTCATGATATTGATTCTTCCTAATCATGAGCATGGAATGTTTCTCCATCTGTTTGTGTCCTCTCATTTCCTTGAACAGTGGTTTGTAGTTCTCCTTGAAGAGGTCCTTTACATCCTTTGTTAGTTGTATTCCTAGGTATTTTATTCTCTTTGTAGCAATTGTGAATGGGAGTTCGCTCATGATTTGGCTCTCTGTTAGTCTGTTACTGGTGTATAAAAATGCTTGTGATTTCTACACATTGATTTTGTATCCTGAGACTTTGCTGAAGTGCTTATCAGTTTAAGGAGATTTGGGGCTGAGATGATAGGGTCTTCTAAATATACAATCATGTCATCTGCAAATAGAGACAATTTGACTTCCTCTTTTCCTAATCGAATAGTTTATTTTTTTTTCTTGCCTAATGGCTCTGGCTAGAACTTCCAATAATATATTGAATAGGAATTGTGAGAGAGGGCATCTTTGTCTAGTGCCAGATTACAAAGGGAATGCTTCCAGTTTTTGCCTGTTCAGTATGATATTGGCTGTAGGTTTGTTGTAAATAGCTTTTATTATTTTGAGATATGTTCTTTCTATACCAAGTTTATCGAGAGTTTTTAGCATAAAGCACTGCTGAATTTTGTCAAAGGTCTTCTCTGCATCTGTTGAGATAATCATGTGTTTTTGGTCTTTCGTTCTGTTTACATTTACAGACTTGTGTATGTTGAACCAGTCTTGCATACCCGGGATCAAGCCTAGCTGATTGTGATGGATAAGCTTTTCGATATGCTATTGCAATCAGTTTGCCCATATTTTATTGAAGATTTTTGCATCTATGTTCATCATGGATATTGGACTGAAGTTTTCTTTTTTTGTTGAGTCTCTGCCCCGTTTCGGTATCAGGATGATGTTGGTCCATAAAATGATTTGGGAAGGATTCCCTCTTTTTGTATCATTTGGAATAGTTTCAGAAGGAATGGTATCAGCTACTCTTTGTACATCTGAGAGAATTCAGCTGTGTATCCGTCTGGACCTGGACTTTTTTTGGTTGGTAGGCTATTAATTGCTGCCTCAACTTCAGCCCTTGTTATTGGGCTCAACTTCTTCCTGGTTTAGTCATGGCGGGGGTGCAAGTGTCCGGGAATTTATTCGTTTCTTCCAGGTTTACTGGTTTATGTGCATAGAGTTGTTTGTAGTGATCTCTGATGGTGGTTTGTATTTCTGTGGAATTGGTGGTGATAACCCCTTTATCTTTTTTTATTGCATCTATTTGATACTTCTCTCTTTTTCTTTTTTATTAATCTGCCTAGTGGTCTGTATATTTTGTTGATCTTTTCAAAAAGCCAGCTCCTGGATTTATTGATTTTTGAAAGGGTTTTTTGTGTCTCTATTTCCTTCAGTTCTGCTCTGATCTTAGTTATTTCTTGTCTTCCACTAGCTTTTGAGTTTTTTTTTTATTTATCTTGCTCCACTAGCTCTTTCAATTTTGATGATAGGGTGTCGATTTTAGATCTTTCTTTGCTTCTCATGTGGGCATTTATTGCTATAAATTTTCCTCTAAATACTGCTTTAAATATGTCCCAGAGATTCTGGTACATTGTGTCTTCATTCTCGTTGGTTTCAAATCACATCTTTATTTCTGCCTTCATTTCTTTGTTTATCCAATTGACATTCAGGAGCCAGTTGTACAGTTTCCATTAAGTTGTGTGGTTCTGACTTATTTTTTTAATTCTGAGTTCTAATTTCATTGCCCTGTGGTCTGAGAGACTGTTTGCTATGATTTTCATTCTTTTGCATTTGCTGAGGAGTGATTTACTTACAATTATGTGCTCAATTTTAGATTCGGTGCCATGTAATGCTGAGAAGAATGTATATTCTGTGGATTTGGGGTGGAAATTTCTGTAGATGTCTATTAGGTCCACTTGGTCCAGATCTGAGTTCAAGTTCTGGATATCCTTGTTAATTTTCTGTCTCATTGATCTGTCTAATATTGACAGTGGAGTGTTAAAGTCTCCCACTATTATTGTGTGGGAGTCTAAGTCTCTTTGGATGTCGTTAAGAACTTGCTTTATGTAACTAGGTGCTCCTGTATTGTATGTGTATATATTTAGGTTAGTTAGCTCTTCTTGATGCATAGATCCTTTTACCATTATGTAATGTCCTTCTTTGTCTCTTTTGATCTTTGTTGGTTTAAAGTCCTTTTTTTCAGAAACTAGGATTGCAACTCCTGCTTCTTTTTGCTCTCCATTTGCTTGAGAAATCTTCCCCCATCCCTTTATTTTGAGCCTATGTGTGTCCTTGCACATGAGATGTGTTCCCTGAGTACAGCACACCAATGTGTCTTGACTTTTTATCCAATTTACCAGTCTGTGTCTTTTGTTTGGGGCATTTAGCCCACTTACATTTAAGGTTAACATTGTTAGTATGAATTTGATCCTGCCATTTTGATGCTAGCTGGTTGTTTTGCTCATTCGTTGACACATTTTCTTCATTGTGTGGATGTTCTTTACCATTTGGTACATTTTTGGAGTGGCTGGTACTGGTTGTTCCTTTCCATGTTTAGTGCTTCTTTCAGGAGCTCTTGTAAGGCAGGCCTGGTGGTGAAAAATCTCTCAGCAATTGCTTGTCCATAAAGGATTTTATTTCTCCTTCACTTATGAAGCTTAGTTTGGCTGGATACGCAATTCTAGGTTGCAAGTTCTTTTCTTTAAGCATGTTGAATATTGGCCCCCCTACTCTCTTCTGTAGAAACATCCACAGTTAGTCTGATGGGTTTCCCTTTGTGGGTAACCTGACCCTTCTCTCTGGCTACCCTTAGCATTTTTTCCTTCATTTCAACCCTGGTGAATCTGACGATTATGTACCTTGAGGTTGCTCTTTTTGAGGAATATCTTTGTGGTGTTCTCTGTTGAATGTTGGCCTGCCATGCTAGGTTGGGGAAGTTCTCCTAGATAATATCCTGAAGAGTGTTTTCCAACTTGGATTCATTCTCTGTCACATTCAGGTACACCTGTCAAACGCAGATTAGGTCTTTTCACATAATCCCATTTTTCTTGGAGGTTTTGTTCATTTCCTTTCATTCTTTTTCTCTAATCTTGCCTTCTCGTCTTATTTCATTGAGTTGATCTTCAATCTTTGATATCCTTTCTTTTGCTTCGTTGATTCAGCTATTGAAACTTGCATATGCTTCACCAAGTTCTCATGCTGTGTTTTTCAGCTACATCAAGTCGTTCATATTCTTCTCTAAGAAGTTTATTCTAGTTAGCATTTCATCTAACCTTTTTTCAAGGTTCTTAGTTTCTTTGCATTGGGTTATCACATGTTCTTTTAGCTCTGAGAAGTTTGTTATTACTCACCTTCTGAAGCCTGTTTCTGTCAATTCATCCGATTCCTTTTTCCATGCAGCTTAGATCCCTAGCTGGTGAGGAGCTGTGATCCCTTGGAGGAGGAGAGGCTTTCTGGTTTTTGGTATTTTCATCCTTTTTGCACTGGTTTCTTCCTATCTTCATGGATTTATCTACCTGTGGTCTTTCTAGTTGGTGACTTTCAGATGGGGTCTCTGAGTGGACATCCTTTTTGTTGATATTGAAGCTATTTCTTTCTGTTTCTTAGATTTCCTTCTAACTGTCAGGCCTCTCTGCTGCAGGACGGCTGGAGGTCCACTCCAGACCCTGCTTGCCTGGGGATCACCTGCAGGGGCTGCAGAACAGTAAGGGTTGCTGCCAGTTTCTTCTTCTGTTATCTTCATCCCAGAATGGTACTCGCCAGATATCAGCCTGAGCTCTCCTTTATGAGGTGTCTCTTTGGGTATATGGGGGTTGGGGGAACTGCTTGAGGAGAGATTCTGTTCCTTATAGGAGCTCAGTGCTGTGCTGGGAGTTCTGTTGTTCTGTGCAGAGCTGCTGGGCAGGTACGTTTAAGTGTGCTACAGTGGAACTCATAACTACCTCTTTTCCCAGGTGCTCTGCCCTAGGAAGATCAACTTTATTTATAAGTTCCTGTCATGCTGCTGCCTTTTTTCATAGATGCCCTGCCCGGCCTGGAGATAGTCTAGTCACAGTCTGCCAGCAGAGGTGTTGCTGAGCTGCTGCAGGCTCTGCCCAGCTGCTGTGTGAACTGCCTCAGTATTGGCAGACTGCCTCTGTAGTGGTGGATGCCCTTCCCCCAACTGAGCTGGATTGTCCCAAGTCCAGCTGCGCTTGCTGTGAAACTCTGAATCCAGAGCGTTTCAGATTGCTTGTTTTGTGGGGGTGGTACCCACCAAGCTAGATCTCCTGGCTTCCTGTCTCAGCCCCCTCCCTTTCAGTTGAATAGGTGGCTCTGTGTCCCAGGCATTCCAGGCACCAGTTGAAACAGCCGCCCAGATTTGTGTGAATTTCTGTGTGCCAACCTGCAGCACTGGCTGTAACTCATGGTGATTTTTGGCTTGCGAATCTCCTGGTCTGTGGGCAGTGAAAACTTTTTTGGAAATGCAGTGATCACTTGCCCTCTGCATTGTTCTATCTGGGAAGTGAACTCCAGAGCTGTTCCTATTAGGCCATCTTGGATCCTCCTTGGGTCTGAATTTTTAATAAAAGCTCCAAGTGATTTTCTTAAAGGTGGACTTTTAATGGACCACTCTTCAAGAAACATTTAAAGAATATTAGTGAACAACCAGTTGATAAACACCTATTTGTTGGTGGACAAACAAAAAAGATTAGAAATTTAAGAAAGAGAGAGAGAAAATATATATATATGTAATATGAATGTATGTATGCACGTGCACCATTTTGATTTTCAAATAAGAAATTTCTATGGTGGATTTCTCAAAATACAGCCTAGTGAGCTACTTGACAGTTCCTATCAGGTTCAGGGCAAGGCTCCCAGAGCTAGAACAATAAGATATTGGTAGCAAAGCCTGGTCTGCTAATGCTCAGTCTCTCTAAGAGATCTTTCCTCTGAACCCACCTAAGCACTATCCTGAGCTATCTGTTTATTTGTTGAAGTTGATGCCTTTACCCAAAAGAATGAGCCTAAAGATAAAAATCAAAGATGCCTTGACAAACTGAAGCATAATATAGATATACACACCACTTGAGTGTATTTTTGGTCATCAGTGGGCTAGACAGCTGCAAGTATGCAAATCAGAGTCCTGGAAACCACACTGTTAAAAATGTCTTCTCTGGCATCTCCCCACCACACAGGCAGCTCATGTTCTAATAATGGCGTTTCCTTCCTATCTGGTTCTCTGACATACAAACAAAGAAGAAATGAGAAAAAGAAGTGACCTGCCAACTAGCTCCATAGAAAAATTCCTCCCAGATTTAAGATTTTTATCTCTTGTTAACTTTGGTTTCTGAAATAATAACTAACATGTGCATAGAGCTTTATTCTTTAACAAGGTTCTTTCATGTATATTATTATCTCATTTTATCATCCCATCAGTCCCATAAAGTAGGTAGGACACATGGTTTAATGACACTGGGGCCCTACGGGCTGAGATGGAGGCAGAGCTCAGATGACCAGAAATGGGACTCAAACTCAGTCCTGATCACAAACCCAAAACCAGTCCTTTGAGCCAGACAATCATCTCTTTAAATCCTTTGTGAAAGAGGGGGCAGTGCAAAGTACTTAATAAATTAGTCCATTAAATAAATGGCTCAATTGTGGCTGCTCTTCTGATCACCATTATATTTGTGTTTGCTTTTCTTCAAAATTAACTTCATTATGTCCCTGAGTTGGCGGATGCCAACACACATCCACAGAGAATTACATTTCTGTGCTGGAAGGAAGCTCCCTCTTGGATGTCTTGCAAGATCCATCAAGGAACCTGATGGAAATTGAGCCTGTCATTAATGAGACAGGGCAATTTGGTGCAGAGAAAACAAACTCCTAAAATGACTATGTCAGCAACCTCCTTGCACCCCCCCCCACTGAAACAGAGCCGGGACCAGTTCCCAGAGGGCAGGGGCCATGTAGTCATACACTCTGCCACGATGCCTAGTACAGTGTCACAGGCAGAGTGGGTGTCCAGAAACATTTGTGGCATGAATGATTCAGGATGACCATACTCTGTGTGAGACAGAAGTGCAGGGAACAAAGCTCAGGAGTAATAAATCAGGGTCTGAGGGTTCTCATCCCAGCTCCAGCCTGACATAAAGCGCTTTTCTCTTCTTTTTCATGGGTAAAGCACTCTAGTGAAAATGAGGACAAACTAGTCATCTTCTTATTGGAAAATCTATACAAACTCCACCAGAGGAGGTTGGGCACTTAAACCAAAGTGGCTTAACAAGAGAGGGGGAAGTCGCCCAGATTCAAAACTGAGAACACTAATCGGGAGAAACAGCAGTTTCATTCGCTTGCCTTTGTAAAATGATCCTCCTCGCTAACCTGAGGTTGACTGTATGCTGAAGGGTTAAATGCATTACCAGCTGGCAAATGACCTTCTTGAGAGAGAAAGGGGAAGCAAGAGAGGCCAATGCCTCAGAAGTAACTTGTTTAATAAAAATAATCTCCCCCTCACCTTTATGACACCATGGGGCAGTCACACCACCCTGCCTCAGGTCACCAGACGCAGCTCCATGAAGTCGGAGGAAATTATAGAAATCCATCATGACTGAGTTTTCTGACCTGGTTATTACTTGCTGCTTTTTATCTTCCAAACAGTCCCTAAATTTAATTGCCTTGTTGTAATGGATTAACCTCTGAGGTCCACAGTAGCATTTATATTGTGTTCAAAGGGAAGGTTGAGGGTTCTGAGCCAGTGTGGGGTGTGTGCTTTTATCAGACCAAAGCTATCCCTGCTCAGTCCTGGGTAACTCCAGCAAACACTTGTCTGTGAAGGTCACATGAATGTCCAGGCAAAGAGAAACACAAAGAGACTCTCATTTGATCTGAAGGAATCGCTGTACCCTTTCCAAGCTAATTTCAAGATGGAAGAGAAGCACGCAATGGCCACAGAGACGGTAACTCTGCAAATAAGCACTAACAGCACCAGTTTTAGAGGAGGGACAGATGTGGGTCTGCCTTTCTTGTGTCAAATATCTCTCTACTTCTTCTAGATTATTCTAGAAGATCAGAAAACAAACGGCTCCTACTGTCTCCCATCTATTAAAAGAACCTCTTGACCCATATCCCCATTTCTTTGCTATTCTTTAAAATAAATTCTTTAAAAATGTTACCTATGCAGGCAATCTGTCACTTCCCTTCCACTGTACTTAACACTTCCTTTGTCAGAGTCATCCACAACCTTCCATGAAGCCAGATTCCATAGACACTTTTTTAAAAATCCGTCTCCATCACCTATGCAGTGGCATTTGACACAAGACTGATCCCTCCTTCTTGAAACAGTATTTCCTCCTAGATTCAGTGTGAAACCCACCCTCTTTTTATTTTTTTTCTCTCTGACCATTCAGTCCCACTTTCCTTCCCCATTTCCACTTCTCTTCCTTACCTAACAATCATGTCAGTGTTCTCTCCTGGGTCCTCTTCTTGTTTCTCTCTATCCTCCTTCCCCAGACATTCTTATTTGTTCCTATGGCTTTCGATGCCATCTATACACTGATGGCTCTAAAACATACATCTCTAGTTTCTAACTTTATGTTTGAACTTGAGACTAGCATATTCAGTTACTTGTCTGGCATCACTGATGGATCCCAGAGAGATCACAAACATATGTTCAAATCTATTTCTTCAAGTATTCGTCATCTCGGTACATGGTATCACCATCCACCCAGTTGCTCAAGCCAGACCCAACTGGGAGTCACCCTTGAGCCTACCCTTCTCTTGCCACCAATCTACTGCCAGTACCGTTTATTCTATTTCCAAAGTATATTTCAAACAAATCTACTTCTCTGCATCTCTATTGACACCCTCTAGCTCAAGCTGCCAACTTCCCCTCTCAAACCAGCAGCCAGTGACCCCCAGTGCAGGCTCACACACCCTCAGTCAACTCTACCTTACTTGCCTGCTTTCTCTTCCTCAAGTACACCAAGTTCATTCCCACCCCAGGACCTTTGCACTTACAATTCTCTCTGCTTTTTCTTCTGATCTTCTCATGCCTGGTTCCTTCCTGTCCCTCTGTTAGTAGTTTAAGTATCACCTCTTTTAAGACCTTACTTGCCAACCCAATCTAGACAAATCTGAGAGACTTAAGTTCAAATTCTAGCTCCCTACTTTCCAACAGTAAGGGAAAAATAAAGAGTGAGAATAGGAAGCAGGAGAGTGAGCAATGCATAACACTAACTGATACGGTTTGACTCTGTGTCCCCTCCCAAATCTCATCTCGTAGCTCCCATAATTCCCATGTGTTGTGGGAGGGACCCAGTGGGAGATGATTGAATCATGCGGGCAGGTCTTTCCCATGCTGTGATTGTGATAGTGAACGGATCTCAAGAGATCTGATGGTTTTGAAAATGGGAGTTTCTCTGCAGAAGCTCTCTCTTTCCCTGCTGCTATCCATGTAAGATGTGACTTGTTCCTCTTTGCCTTCTGCCATAATTGTGAGGCCTCCCCAGCTATGTGAAACTCAAAGTTCAATTAAACCTCTTTCTTTTGTAAATTGACTAGTCTCAGGTATGACTTTATCAGCAGTGTGAAAACAGACTAATATACTAAGCACAGTCTTGGCTTCAAGGTCTGGCTCCAACACTACCTGCCTTATGAGTCTTTCCACTCTATTGTGTCAGATAGAAAGACACTAGATAAGATAGAAGGGCAACAGGCAAGAGGGAGTTTGTGGTGGGATGACTGTTAGACTTTCTGGCCAATATGTGAAGGAGACTTTTGCCAAGCAGAAATGACCCAGACAGCAAGTACTGGCTGAAAAGGAGTTTTAATAAAACTGATGCAGCCAAGCACTAGACCTGGCCCAGTAGAATATAAAGAATTTTAACATGGTTCCTTCCTTTGAGCCCTAAAAATACATATGACAATCAAGAATGCATAGATCAAATAATAATCATGACTTGCATTCACTAAGGTGCTTATGCTAGCTGGTCACCCTACTCAATATCCTGTTTAATCCTTGCACAACCTTGTGAGGTAGGTTTTCTGTTACTATTCCCACTTTACAGAAGAGAAAACTGAATATTACACTAAAGCTCACACAGGTAGAAAGCTGGGATTTGAACCCTCCCTGGCCATAATATTTCCAGTAAAAAAGACATCTTAAGCAGGATTCGATTGGGTTCTAACTCAGGAAGTTAAGCAAAGTTTATTATACTGGGAGAAGTCCTCTTAGAGGAGGTGGAAATCATGTTCAGTCTTAGTGTATGTGTTGGAATAGAAAAGACAAAATCAAGAGAAGAGGGCATGGAGCAGATATGCCTGTACTGAGTGCACAGCCTATGGACATGAATAATAGGCAAAACATTTGGAGAGAGTGGGAGGCTGTGGTGGCCACACACGGTGTCCATATCCAGCCTCCCCTCCTTCCTTCATTCAATCATTAGTTCCACAAATGTTCATACAATATCTCCTGTGTAACACAGTCCTAGCAGCTTGGGGTATATGAGGGATAACCAAGGAGGCACAGTTCCTGCCCATGCAAGAATAGAGCCAAGTGGAGGAAACAGATATTAGCAAATAAGCACAGATAAATGCCTCGTTTATTTGATCTCAGACATTATCAATTGTAAGGAACATGACTTCATCATAGGCACGCATAGTTTGTAAGATGCAGCCCAGTTTGGAAGCTTTAAACTATTGAGGAAGACATGTAGATAATTGCATAATTGTGAGAAGTGCTATGAAGAAAAAGTTCAAAGCACTATAGGAGATGCTAATGGGGTGTGTGAAGGATTACTTTAGGCTGCAGGAATCATAAAACCCCTCTTGAAGGAAGTGAAGGATGGTGGAAGAATAAGGCGGGTGGAGAAAGGGACCATCATATGTGCAGTCCCTCAGGCAGGACTCACACTAGAGATGCAAGGACGTGAAGGGCCAGCGTGGCTCCAGGAGGGCCAGTGTGTATATGGGTGGGGGCAATGCGATCAGAGTGTCACGGTGGCCAGCAGCCTCAACATGCGGGTTCTTGTGGGCTACATTAAAGACTCTGAGTTTTATCTTAAGTCCATGGAAAACCATCAGATGGGTTAAAGCAGAGGAGTAACATGGTCCAATTCTTGTTTTTAAAGGTAACGCTGGCTACAATATGAAGAGCAGATTGTGGGAGAATTGGAAGGAGATTACTTAAGAGACACCAGCAATAGTTCAGGAAGAAAGAATGGACCCTTCCTCCAGCTGTGGAGAGAAGCTGATGGATTTGAGACACATTTTGGAGGTATAACTGAGAATACTTGGTTATGTTTGTATACAGAAGAGGGGGTAAGAATTAAGGATAAACTGTCAGGTTTCTGACATGAGAACTTGAGTAAATGGGGATAACCTTTCCTGAAATGAAAAAGAACAAACTTTGGAGGAGAGGCCTACAACTTTTTTTTTTTTGGATCTAAGTTTAGGTTGTTTAACAGATGGCTAAATAAAGAGTCAATTTTGGCACTTAGATGTGAGTGAATGTGTCACTTCGATGTGAGTGTGACGTGCAGAAGAGCAGTCTGGGTATCTCCATGTCTTTAGTTGGTGTTTTTAGATTGGGAGTTGTCAGCATAAATGATGTTTAAACTCATAAAATAGGAGAGGTTGTCTAGGGAAAGAATATATTGTGAGAAAAAGACCAGGGTAAAAGCCTAAGATACCCCAGCATTTAGAGGTGGTGTGAAGGATGTAAGTCCAACAAAAGTGCTGAGCAGAAATGGCCAGAGAGGGCAGGGGAGCCAGGCACCTGAGGTGAAGGCCAAGCGAAGAGAGTTTTGAGAAGCAGGAGTGATCAATTATGCCAAACACTGCAGAGATGGTCAGGAAAGATGTGCCCTTTGGATTTTGCACTGAAGAGGCCATGTATCACTTTAGCAATATCAGGTTTTGGCTAGCTTGAGAATACAGATTGAAGTTGGCTAATGAGGAAGCGGAGGCAGACTGTGTAGGCAGTGCTTTCAGGAAGCCTGGCTAATGACGACAGATGGGTGAGGGTGGAAACTAGTGAGGGTTATGGGGTCAAAGGAGGATTTTAGTTTGCTTTTCTTTGGAGAGCCATTTGCCCAAGTGGGACGCTAACACAATGATCCAGACAAGAGTGGTGGGTTGAAGATACAGGAGAGAAATGACAATATTAGAAGAGTAATATTCCTGAGTCCCCAAGGAAGGTTGTATCTGGAGCATAATACAAGCCATATATGTAATTTTAAATATCCTGGTAAATATGTTCACAAAAGTAAAAAAAAGAAGTGAAATTAATTTCAATAACATATTACGCTCCACATAATAATCCAAAATATTGCCCTTTCAGTATGTAATCAATATAAGAAATTATGAATGAGATATTTTACATTCATTTTTATCCTTAGTATTTTACACTTACAGCATATTTCCACTCAGACTGGATTTCAAGTGCTCGATAGCCACATGTGGCTGCTGGCTTCCATATTGGACAGCTCAGGTCTAGAGCACAGGTAGAGGCATTGACCTCTGATGGAGTAAACAACTTTTCCTTCCTTGAAAGAGAGAAAGGAACAGCTGCAGGAAGCTTTGAAGATTTGGTAGTAGGTGAATAAAGGATATTGGGAGGAATTTTCAAGGCCATTTAGTACAACTACCAGGACATTACTTAATCTTTCCGTCAGTATACTTCTGCTCCCTTGAAATCCTCTTTTACTTCCATACTACATTGAGAAGTCACTGGGCTTCTTGAATGATAGAAGGTAAGTATATTTTTATGTTGGGAAGCCTCCCATAATGTCTTAAAAATCCCTTTTTAAGCACCAGAAGGGCTATTTTTATACATTGTCGTCTCATACTTTTGGAAAGACCAAGCAAGTATAAGTTCTCGGTCCTAAGCCCAGTCTTGCCATTAACACTTGAGTTAATGTGCTGGGTAGTTCCCTTCATAAGGATGGATGGTCTGAGCAGCAAGCATAAGAAAGATAGAGACCCGGCTAGATATTTAAACAGCCACACACATCATTAGCAATGATGAGAACAACAGTGACAATGATACTCACAGGCCCGGCCACATCCTCCTGGTGCTGGCAGTTGATGCCCCCTCAAATCTATGTTTCACTCATCTAAGGATCAGCAAAACCCAAGTGTGAGTCTGCCTAGGCCTTTTCCTCCTCTGCCTTCAAACCCACATGTATCTTGAGGTAAATCTAATCCACATGTTTCTGATTCATTTACACTTAACTCATCAAAATGTTGTTTTCTAACAGCTATTTGATGGCCAAAAACTCTTTCTTAAAGCTCCTTTCTTACAAATAGGATGTTGTGGTTTGCCAAGAGAGAGAGAGAGAAAAAAAAAAAAGCTTTGAATCTGACTCAAAACTAAGAAATCATGAAGTTTGGACCAAATTTGTCCAGAAGCTTTCTCAGTATTCCTCATAACCTTTCTCTCCCCCTAAAGTGATTTTTCAACTCTCAGTTTAGTGATAGTCAGAGTGACAATGCTTAGACCAGGAAGGAGTGCTGGTCCAGAATTGCATTTGAAGGAGAAAATAGGATGTATTCGCAGGGGACACTTTTTCAGTCAATTCACTTTTCCTCCCTTGAAACTCCCCTTACCTACGGGGTTTACAGTGGGCCTCTTGTCCGCTAAATGGCAGCTCCTTTACTCACCCCAGGGCGCTTTCTGCACACACAAACTGCTCCCCTCGGGTGGGGCTATTCATGGTACTTGGAACCATGCTTCTTTCTTCATTTCCTCTTCTCAATGAAAGCTCTGTGTCAAAGGTTTCAAGAAAACAAAAATCCCAGAGCATGAAGAATTTCATGGACCTGCAAAGAAACAGAAAATACATTAGGTCAGATGTTAGGCTGATAAAATCACCAACTCCCTTTAACTTAAGACTTTAATTAAAATGACCCTTGTAAGGGGGATTAAAAATAAACACTCATTTATGGTTTCTCTCCAGAATCCTGTAAAATCTACATGAAAACACTACTTCTGGTTTATTGTAGCTTCCTAAGACACCCTGGCCAGATGGATTTTATTCCTGCCATTTGGAATTAAGACAAATCTTCAGCAGCCCTCACAAACATAGATACTCTGATCTTCCTCCATGTTTGTTTCTCTATGGGTAGCTTCCAGACACGGGCCAGTGGACACATGTTACACTAGCAAGATGAGTTTATGAGGTCTCTCTGCTGTAGGAGCCAACTGTGTAGTCTGGAAGTGGTAACTAGGACACCATAAATATCCAAAAAATATGTGTTGAATTAATCTGTATCAACAAAACTCAGTGGGTCTATGGATCTAGCAGAATAGAGAAGAATCATATTCATAGTTTGCAAAACAAGGGAAGAAATGAAAAGGTGTGGTGAATGAGGAGAAATGCAGAGACAGGGTACCTAGTAAAGTCATTTTGCAAACAACTCCAACCATTGCCTCTCTTCCCAGTGAGCAGTGAATGACAATTTCTAGAAAGGTTTACCAAGGTGACAATGGATAAGACAGGATAAGTCAGACTTTGTGACATAAACCAATCTAGAGCTATTTTGTTATATCTTCCTGGAGCAATGGCAGAAGCCCACACTTTGGTGTATATAAGTGGAATTTCCCCACATGGATCTGAAATTCCCGCTGGGAAGACAATAGAATAATGGAAGAAATAAGGCATACTCTATGGACAGAGAAGGTGGATTTTTCTGTTTCTCTCAGGCCAGACTCTAAGACATGGATATCCTGGATCGATTCCAGTAGTGAGGATGAGCTGTCCCTTGGAAAGTGGCAGTAGCCAGCAGCAATAGCAATGTAGAGACGTAGCCAGTTTCTGGGCAGCTGGGATGCAAGGCAGCAGGTGTGATGCCCTACAAACTCAAGCGGTGAAGCCCAGTACCAATCATCTGGTATCCCAGTACCAGTAGGAAGGCCAAGAGCAATCAGCCCTGCCTGTGAACTTGAGGTGAGCGGCCCCCTACCCTGAGGCTGGAGTCAGGTAATCACCAGTCACCACCCACATGAGACAACAGAGAGGAAACATCAGATTATTCCACACTCAGCCATAAGCAAGGTGAGAAGACAGAACCTGAGGGTTTGTTCCAATCGCGGTCTCCTGCAAAACTCTCAGAGCATCTGAGTGACATTTTGGAGATGGTTCTGTCCAGAACGTCTGCAAGTATGAACTCACATTCTCACAATCTTGGACTTTAAGAAAGCAGAATTTGGTTCTTTAGAAGGCCTTGGAATATATATAGGTGACATGACTAATGCCATCCTTAGGGGCCTCAGCCAACTATTTAGTTCCCTTATCTAAGACTGACACTTTAGAAGGATTCCCCTACATTTGAAATGACCTTTCTGTCATCTTCTATCACGTAGAATCTTTTCCTGATGTAAAAGGATCAGAACTGAAGATTCATTTGTATTTTTAAAAATGTAAAGAAGGCAAAGCTTGTGTGACCTGAGTTATACTCCGTGATATTCCCAGATTTTTCAACCTGGTGAGGTATTGACCTTTCCTTGAATTAGCTCCTGTTCCACATTCAAGAGAATTACAACCACCACTCTTGGGACCTCCCTTTGGGATGCATATGGTAGACCCCTGGCCCCCTATTTCCTGTCTGCTCTTCATGAAGGGCGGTTGAGCTCTTCAGACTCTTCCTGTACTCTTTGGGATAGGGAATCTTCCCACAACCCATTCAACAACATGTTTAAAAAAAAAACCACTTGCTGCTCACCAACTAATGGATATGACAGAAAAAACGATTATCTGTCATTTATCATTTCTACCCCACCATGTCTCCTGAAAAAAGTGAATCCTAGAAACTAGAAGAGCTTTTTAATAAGCTGAGCTGCACATTATGGTTCTCAAAATAATGGGCTTTCATGTGTTGATGGCAATGCAATGAAAGACGTTTTCCAAACACTTTTCACCAGGACTCACAATATGAAATACATTTTGCACTACAGTCCCCCACCAACACATACCATTTTAATTTCTTTTTTTTTTAAAAAATTATTTCATTGTTTAGAAATGGTAGTGTCACCCACTAAATGGATTTCACAACTCACTATTTGGTTTATGATCCAGTCTAAAAAAATACAGAAGTAGATTTGGGTAGAGGGGTGTGTGTGTGTGTGTGTGTGTGTGTGTGTGTGTGTGTGAGAGAGAGAGAGAAAGATAGGAGAAAGAGATGCAGATGTGGGTCAAGAAGAGTCAGAAGCAAAGAAGGAATGGTCTATAGCCTAAGGGTAACTTTGGAGTGGATCGTTCATATTTTTAATGAGGATTTTTATTAGTCTCCCTTCTTGATTTCCAGTAAAACCTACCTCAGTGATGCTCTGCAGAGTGCATCAGCCTGGGGGACAGAATGTATAACAAAGAGCTAACCTGATTCAAGGTTGGCAGGGAATGAAACCATAGGCTGCCCAGGAGACCAGAAGTGTGTGGACTGTGTATGTAAAAGGGCCAACTATGTAAATATCATAGCATTCCATGCACTGGGAAGTCAGCAGAATTTAGAGAGTGGCAGGTGACTGTGATGGAAATTTTTCTCCCATTCTGTAGGTTGCCTGTTCACTCTGATAATAGTTTCTTTTGCTGTGCAGAAGCTCTTTAGTTTAGTTAGATCCCATTTGTCAATTTTGGCATTTGTTGCCATTGCTTTTGGTGTTTTAGTCATGAAGTCTTTGCCCATGCCTATGTCCTGAATAGTATTGCCTAAGTTTTCTTCTAGGGTTTTTATGGTTTTAGGTCTTACATTTAAGTCTTTAATCCATCTTGAGTTCATTTTTGTATAAGGCATAAGGAAGGGGTCTAGTTTCAGTTTTCTGCATATAGCTAGCCAGTTTTCCCAGTACCATTTATTAAATAGGGAATCCTTTCCCCTTTGCTTGTTTTTCTCATGTTTGTCAAAAATCAGATGGTTGTAGACGTGTGGTGTTATTTCTGAGGTCTCTTTTCTGTTCCATTGGACTATATATCTGTTTTGGTATCAGTACCATGCTGTTTTGGTATCAGTACCATGCTGTTTTGGTTACTGTAGCCTTGTAGTATAGTTTGAAGTCAGGTAGCGTGATGCCTCAAGATTTGTTCTTTTTATTTAGGATTGTCTTGGCTATATGGGCTCCTTTTTCATTCCAAATGAAATTGAAAGTAGTTTTTTCTAATTCTGTAAAGAAAGTAAATGGTAGCTTGACGGGGATGTCATTGAATCTATAAATTACTTTGGGCAGTATGGCCATTTTCATGATATTGATGTTTTATCCACAAGCATGGAATATTTTTCCATTTGTTTGTATCCTCTCTTATTTCTTTGAGCAGTGGTTTATAGTCCTTTTTGAAGAGATTCTTCACATCCCTTGTAAATTGTATTCTTAGGTATTTTCTTCTCTTTGTAGCAATTGTGATGGGAGTTCACTCATGATTTGGTTCTCTGTTTGTCTATTACTGGTGTATAGAAATGCTTGCGATTTTTGCACATTGATTTTGTATCCTGAGACTTTGCTGAAGTTGCTTATCAGCTTAAGGAGATTTTGGACTGAGACAATGGGATGTTCTAAATATACAATCATGTCATCTGCAAATAGAGACAATTTGACTTCTTCTCTTCCTATTTGAATACACTTTATTTCTTTCTCTTGCCTTATTGCCCTGGCCAGAACTTCCAATACTATGTTGAATAGGAGTGGTGAGAGAGGGCATCCTTGTCTTGTGCTGGTTTTCACAGCGAATGCTTCCAGCTTTTGCCCATTCAGTATGATATGGGCTGTGGGTTTGTCATAAATAGCTCTTATTATTTTGAGGCATGTTCCATCTATACCAAGTTTATTAAGAGTTTTTAGCATTAAGGGGTGTTGAATTTTATCAAAGGCCTTTTCTGCCTCTATTGAGTCAATCATGTAGTTTTTGTCATTGGTTCTGTTTATGTGATGGGTTACATTTACTGATTTCCCTATGTTGAACCAGCCTTGCATCCCAGGGATGAAGCCGACTTGATCATGGTGGATAAGCTTTTTGATGTGCTGCCAGTATTTTATTGAGGATTTCCACATGGATGTTCATCAAGGATATTGACCTGAAATTTTCTTTTTTTGTTGTGTCTCTGCCAGGTTTTGGTATCAGGATGATGCTAACCACATAAAATGAGTTAGGGAGGAGTCTCTCTTTTTCTATTGTTTGGAATAGTTTCAGAAGGAATGGTATCAGCTCTTCTTTGTACCTCTGGTAGGATCCAGCTGTGAATCCATCTAATCCGTGGCTTTTTTTTTTTTTTTTTTTTTTTTTTGGTTGGTAGGCTATTGATTACTGCCTGAATTTCAGAACTTGTTATTGGTCTATTCAGGGATTCAACTTCTTCCTGGTTTAGACATGTGAGGGTGTATGCATCCATACATATAACTGCTCTGATCTTAGTTATTTTTTGTCTTCTACTAACTTTTGAATTTGTTTGCTCTTGCTTCTCTAGTTCTTTTAATTGTGGTGTTAGGGTGCCAATTTTAGAGCTTTTCTGCTTCCTCCTGTGGGCATTTAGTGCTATAAATTTCCCTCTAAACACTGCTTTGCCTGTGTCCCAGAGATTCTGGTACATTATGTCTTTGTTTTCACTGGTTTTGAAGAACTTATTTATTTCTGCCTTAATTTTGTTATTTACCCAGTAGTCATTTAGGATCAAGTTGTTCAGTTTAAATGTAGTTGTGCAGTTTTGAGTGAGTTTCTTGATCTTGAGTTCTAATTTGATTGCACTGTGGTCTGAGAAACTGTTTGTTATGATTTCCATTCTTTTGCATTTGCTGAGGAGTGTTTTACTTCCAATTACGTGGTCAATTTTAGAATAAGTGCAATGTGGTGCTGAGAAGAATGTATATTCTGTAGATTTGGAGTGGAGAGTTCTGTAGATGTCTATTAGGTCTACTTGGTCCAGAGCTGAGTTCAAGTCCTGAATATCCTTGTTAATTTTCTGTCTCATTGATCTGTCTAATATTGACAGTAGGGTGTTAAAGTCTCAAACTATTACTATTTGGGAGTCTAAGTCTCTTTGTAGGTCTTTAAGAACTTGCTTTATGCATCTTGGTGCTCCTGTATCAGTTGCATATATATTTAGGATAGTTAGCTCTTCTTGTTGCATTGATTCCTTTATCATTATGTAATGTCTTTTTTGATCTTTGTTGGTTTAAAATCTGTTTTATCAGAGACTAGGATTGGAACCCCTGCTTTTTTTTTTCTTTCTATTTGCTTGTTAAGTATTGCTCCATCCCTTTAGTCTGAGCCTATGTGTGTCCTTGCACATGACATGATTCTCCTGAATACAGCACACCAGTGGGTTGTGACTCTATCCAACTGGCCAGTCTATGTCTTTTAACTGGGGCATTTAGCCCATTTGCATTTAAGGTTAATACTGTTATATGTGAATTTGATATTATCATTATGATGCTAGCTGGTAATTTTGCCTGTTAGTTGATGCAGTTTCTTCACAGTGTCAATGGTCTTTACAATTTGGTATGTTTTTGTAGTGGCTGGTACCAGATTTTCCTTTTCATGTTTAGTGCTTCCTTCAGGAGCCCTTGTAAGGCAGGCCTGATGGTGACAAAATCTCTCAGCATTTGCTTGTCTGTATAAGATTTTATTTCTCCTTCACATATGAAGCTTAGTGTGGCTGGATATGAAATTCTGCTTTGAAAATTCTTTTCTTTAAGAATGTTGAATATTGGCCTCCACTCTCTTCTGGCTTGTAGGATTTCCACAGAGAGATCCACTGTTAGTCTGATGGGCCTCCCTTCGTGGGTAACCTGAACTTTCTGTCTGGCTGCCCTTAACATTTTTTCCTTCATTTCTACCTTGCTGAATCTGATGATTATGTGTCTTGGGGTTGCTGTTCTCAAGGAGTATCTTTTTGGTATTCTCTGTATTTCCTGAATTTGAATGTTGACTTGTCTTTCTAGGTTGGGGAAATTTTCCTGGATAATATCCTGAAGAGTGTTTTCCAACTTGGTTCCATTCTCCCCATAACTTTCAGGTACAACCATCAAATATAAGTTTGGTCTTTCCACATTGTCCTAGATTTCTTGGAGGCTTTGTTCATTCTTTTTCATTTTTTTCTCTAATCTTTTCACACTTTATTACATTAAGTTGATCTTCAATCTCTGATATCATTTCTTCCACTTGATAGATTCAGCTACTGATACTTGTGTATGCTTCACAAAGTTCTCATGCTATGTTTTTCAGCTTCATCAGGCCATTTATGTTCTTCCCTAAACTGGTTATTCTAGTTAGCAATTCCTCTAACCTTTTTTCAAGGTTCTTAGCTTCCTTGCATTGGATTAGAACGTGCTCCTTTAGCTTGGAGCTTAGTTTGTTATTATCCACCTTCTGAAGCCTACTTCTGTCATTTCCTCAAATTCATTCTTCATTCAGTTTTGTTCCCTTGCTGGCAAGGCGTTGTGATCCTTTGGAGGAGAAGACGTGTTCTGCTTATTGGAATTTTCAGGCTTTTTGTGCTGGTTTTTCCTCATCTTCGTAGATTCAGCTACCTTTGGTCTTTGATGTTGGTGACCTTCAGATGGGGTTTCTGTGTGGATGCCCTTTTTGTTGATGTTGATGCTATTTCTTTCTGTTTGTTAGTTTTCCTTCTAACAGTCAGGCCTCTCTGCTGCAGGTCTGCTGGAGTTTGCTGGAGGTCCACTCCAGATCCTGTTTGCCTCGGTATCATCAGCAGAGGGGGCAGAAAAGCAAACATTGCTGCCTGTTCTTCCCTCTGGAAGCTTTGTCCTAGAGGGTCACCTGCCAGATGCCACCTGGAGCTCCCCTGTTTGTGAGGTGTCTTTCAACCCTTGATGGGAGGTGTCTCCCAGTCAGGAGGCATGGAGGTCAGGACCCCACTTGAGGAGGAAGTCTGTCCCTTAGCAGAGCTCAAGCACTGTGCTGGGAGATTTACTGCTCTCTTCAGAGCTGGCAGGCAGAAACGTTTAAGTCTGCTGAAGCTGTGCCTACAGCCTTCCCTTCCCCCAGGTACTCTGTCCCAAGGAGATAGGAGTTATATCTATAAGCCCCTGACTGGGGCTACTGCCTTTCTTTCAGAGATGTCCTGCCTAGAGAGGAGAAATCTTGAGAGGCAATCTGGCTACATGGCTTTGCAGAGCTGCAGAGGGCTCTACCCAGTTCAACCTTCCCCACAGCTTTGTTTACGCTGTAAGGGGAAAACCACCTACTCAAGCCTCAGCAATGGTGGACGTCCCTCCCCCTACCAAGCTTGAGCATCCCAGGTCGACCTCAGACTGCTGTGCTGGCAGCAAGAGTTTCAAGCCAGTAGATCTTAGTGTGCTGGGCTCCATGGGGGTGAGATCTGCTAAGCAAGACCACTTGGCTCTCTGGCTTCAGCCCCTTTTCCAGGGGAGTGAACAGTTCTGTGTCTCTGGCATTCTAGGTGCCACTGGGGTATGGAAAAAAAAAAGAAAAAAACCTCCTGCAGCTATCTCAGTGTCTGCTCAAATGGCCGCCCAGTTTTTTGCTTGAAACCCAGGGTCCTGGTAGCATAGACACCGGAGGGAATCTCCTAGTCTGCAGGTTGCAATGACCATGGAAAAAGCATAGTATCTGGGCCGAGTGCACTGTTCCTCATGACACAGTCCCTCACGGCTTCCCTTGGCTAAGGGAGGGAGTTCCCGACCCCTTGCACTTCCCAGGTAAGGTGACATCCCACCCTGCTTTGGCTCATCCCTCCATGGGCTGCACCTACTGTATAACCAATCCCAGTGAGATGAGCTGGGTACCTCAGTTGGAAATGCAGAAATCACCTGCCTTCTGCGTTTATCTCGCTGGAGCTGCAGATGGAGCTGTTCCTATTCTTCCATCTTGCCAGCCACCTTCTGTGTTGGTCTCTAGTTACAAATTTTAAAAAATACATGTTTTATGAGAGGTAAATTTTTTTTTGTTTTTTAATAATATTAATACATATGGATTAGGAAAATTAAATAGAGCTAAAATTAATGATAAAGTATGAGAGAAAATATCAGTTTTTGAAATGGCATAAAAGCTTGAATCATAAATTTATCAATAAACTCACAATTTTTGATAAATATTTGTATCCCTTATGGTCACATGAGTTACATAATGACACTATGTTGAGCCTCTTCTCCATTAAAAATATACTGTGCATATATTATGTATACATACATATATTACTATGTGTATACATAAAAGCCCAGTCACAATAAAGAAATATAGTAATTTATGCTTTGTATCTGTTTGCATGTTATATCATTTTATTTGGCTAAGGGTAGTAAAGAAGGAATACGTATTTAACATTTCATTGATTACATGCATACATAATTTAAATTTAAATCATATATTGGGATAGTGATGATTCCATAGTTTAAAACAAATTATACACCTATTTCTCAAAAGTGTGTGACCATCTTGAACATCTTAGGGGAAAAAAGGATCTCAATCTAAGTTCATAAAAAGTATAGAAAACGCTGAATACTGAATGTGCAGCCAGATTATGAAAAGCATATGGCCAGAGCCCTCTGTTCACCTCTCAATTTCTTAAAAGAATTGTTCACAGCACTTAGTTCAGTGTTGTGCACCTAATAGGTAATTGAAGTGTGGACCTGACTGTTGATCAAGTTGCATTAAGCCAAGTTAAGACTTTACTATAATTCTGTACACACACACATACACACACACATCTGCAGTCAGATTAATGCTTCATTTATCTGACATTATTTTTAGTACTTTCCCTAAATAAATAAAGCTCATCCATTTAAAGTTATATTTCTTTAATTTGGATCACAAAACTTTCTAAAAGAAAATACACACTACCTTCTTAAACAGAAAATTCTCAACATGGTATAGACTGTAAACAGTGACTCATGATGGTTCCAATTATGAGCCTCAGTCATTTTACTGGGTTCTCACATTCTGTTGAGAATCTTCTAGTGATCATTAGGCTATTTATTATTTTTAAGCTGCTTTCTAAAGGGCTGAGGCAGTGAGGCCTCTCCCCTTCCTAACAGCAACTTATGTCTGCTGGCAACTTTTGCCCCCAGAAAAAGCCTGACATTTCTGCCTGGGAAGGATCCAGGTCCAGGACAAATCTTTTGGTAACTGTAGCCATCACCCTGGTTAGATTCTTAGAGAACCAAAAAGGCCACTCCACCCAGGAGCAAAACACACTGAAGGGCAATACTCCCAGACTAATGCCCTCCTTATTTTGCCCCTCTAGGGTTCTCCAGGCTGCTCCATGCCCTTGCACCCTGTAGAGAGGCCCATGCCCTGACCACTTAATCAGACCACGCAGGCTGCTCCCCTATTTATGGAAAAGGTTTGTTTGGTGAACACCCTTGTACGAAAAACAAGGGAACCTTATGATCAAAGATCATCTCATGTTGAAGAAAAGCTGATTCCATAAAAGGATTGGATGAATAAAGACATCAGTTGTAATTGAGAGAATAGAAATAGTATTTTTAAGAAGTATAATTAGTATCCACAGAGTTTTAAGAAGATAATTCGTTCAGAAACCAAGAACAGGCTACTACAAAAAAAGAGAAGCCTTCAAACAACAAGAAAGAATACTTGGAAACTTTAAAAATAACAATTTTCAAAATAAATCAGCCATATCAACCACAAAACAAAGGAGCCTAAAGATGAAGATGGTGGTCTAAAATCTACAAGGAAGCAAACAGCTCATAATGTAGAGCAGTAAGTCAGTGAAATGGAAAATGTGATAGGAAAGTCAGGAGACACAGAGGGGAAATCTACCGAATCCAGTATATGTCCAATAAAAGTTTTAGAAGGAGAGAACAGAGACAACGGAGGGAAGAAAACAATCAAAGAAAGAAGGGATAAAATTTCCCTGGGTGGAGGAGCATTAAGAATCTGCAGGTTGGAAGGGGTTCATAAGATCTCAACAAAATGCCGAGAAAGGTTCCACCCTGGGTTGGACGCAGTGGCTCACACCTGTAATCCCAGCACTTAGGGAGGCCAAGGTTGGCAGATCACAAGGTCAAGAGATTGAGACCATGCTGGCCAACATGGTGAAACCCTGTCTCTACTAGAGATACAAAAATTAGCTGGACATGGTGGTGCATGCCTGTAGTCCCAGCTACTTGGGAGGCTGAGGCAGGAGAATCACTTGAACCCAGGAGGTGGAAGTTGCAGTGAGCCAAGATCTTACCACTGCACTCCAGCCTGGCAAAAGAGGGAGACTTCGTCTCAAAAAAAAAAAAAAAACAAAATTCCAGCCTGGGGATAGGAAATATTGCAGTATTTCTAAAAATAAAAAGAAAAGTTTAAAAGTTTCTAAAAGGGACCTTGAATCAGTAACATCAGACTACTTGCTGCTAATAGTAGATACTAGAGATCAGTTAAGTAATGCAAATATACACATTTGGAGACAAGCAAGGGACCCAGAAAATGCACCTGTGTATCATGCAAGGAAGCTGGAGGAAGACACTGCTGGTTCTTTGCCCAATATAACTATTACCTTCTTTTCCTAACAGAACCTCAATTTCTGAGGTGGGATGCGGTGGGTAACCAATGTACCCAGCTAGAATTATTTACATCACCAGACTCTCTTGAAGCTAAGAGTGGCCATATGACCCAGTTGTGGCCAGTAAGTGTAAGCAGAAGTTGACCTTGAATTGAAACTTTCTGGATGCCTTGTTCAGAAAAACAAACTTACCATCTGACTGTTTCATGCCTTTGCCCTTTTCTCATCTCAGTTTTGGAATGTGGACTTGATGTCTAGAGACACACACTGTCTTGTGAGTAAAAGGACAGAAGCCTACATTGTAAGAAAGCTAATAGAAAAGGATGGAGAGAGCATGGATCCCTGATGAAAAGCAGAATCATGAAAGTATTAAAAGAAAGGTGGGAAGTTTTTTAAAATAATTTTATAGGAGAAAAGACTATTGTAAGTATGACACAAAATTCAGAAGCCATAAAAAGAAAGACTTAAGAAAAATTTTAAATTTCTGTGTCAGAGAAAATAACTCCACAAAAAGTCAAATAATTAATGATGGACTGGAAAGAACATAACTGCAACTCATTTCATAAAATGCTAATTTCCTCAATATACAGTGAAATTGCTACAGAAAAAAAAAAAGACTTAATTAGAAAAATAGGCTCAGTGGCTCATGCCTGTAATCCCAGCACTCACTTGAGCCCAGGAGTTTGAGACCAGCCTGGGTAACATAGTGACACCCTGTCTCTACAAAAAATACAAAAATTAGCCAGGCGTAGTGGCACACACCTGTAGTCCCAGCTATTCAGGAGACTGAGGTGTGAGGACCGAGCCCAGGAGGTCAAGGCTGTAGTATCCATGATGGCTACTAAAAAACAGAGTGAGGCTTTGTTTCCAAAAAAAAAAAAAAAAGACAAATAGGCAAAAGATAAGAACATAAAAATAGCTCACACAAGAAGGATTATGAACACTCATATGAAAAGCTGTTCAACTCATAATTAGAGTAATGCAAACTGAAACTATGGGAAATATATATATGAAATGTGTATATATATATATATATATATATATATATTCTTGTTTGAACTTATATATTCATAAATATTCTGGACAGATAAATAGGAAAATTGCCCCTGAATAGAGGAACTAAATGATGAAGAGATAATGACAGATCAAATATATACTTTTCACCAAATACAACTCTTTTTGAATTAAATATTTTATTTTGAAATAATTTTAGGTTCACAGGTAGTTGTAAGAAATAATACAGCGAGATTCCTTATACCTTTTACCCAGTTTCTCCCAGTGGTAACAACTTGCAAAACTATAGTATGAAATCCACACCTAGAATATTGACATTCACACATTCACGATGTAGCACATTTTTGTCACCATACAATCCCCTATGCTGCTCTTTCATAGCCACATTCATTTCCCTCACTACCAATGCCTCCTTAATCCCTTGTAACTACGAATTAGTTCTCTACTTCTATAATTTTTCATTTTGAGAATGTTATACAAACGGAAACATACACTGTGTAACCTTTTAGAATTGGCTGTTTTTCCCCAGCATAATTCTCTGGAGAGAACTTGTCCAAGTTGTGTGCATTAATATTTTGTTCTTTTTTACTGCTGAGTAATGTTCATTAGTATGGGTATATGCCACAGTTTTTTTTAACTATTCATCCCTTCAAGGATGTTGGGGTCGTTCCCAGCTTTTGACTAATTTGAATAAAGCTGCTGTCATCCTTTGTATAGAGATTTGTGTTGGAATACAAGTTTTTCTTTCTCTGGCATGAATATCCAAGGGTGTGATTGATGGGTGGTATTGTAGTTGCATGGCTAGTTTTCTCAGAAACTACCAAACTCCCATGGCTGCATCATTTTACATTTCTACCACCAATGAATGAGTTGTCAGTCCAGTTTCTCCACATCCTCTTCACCATTTGCTTATGTCACTATTTCTTCTTTCAGCCTTTTTGATAGATGTTTAATAATATCTCTTTGTAGTTTTAATTTTCTTGTTCCTAATGGCAGATGATTTTTATGCAAACTTTTCATGATATTCACCATTTGTATATTCTCATTGATGAAATGGCTCTTCCCTATGTCTTAATTGGATATATATATTTTTTGTTTTACTGTTGAGTTTAGAGCATTCTTTATATATTCCAGATACTATGCCTTTGTCAGATAAGTAGTTTGCAAATACTTTCTCCCTGTCCATAGCTTCTCTTTTTATTATCTTAATAAGATCTTTTGCTGAACAAAGGTTTTACATTTTAATATAATGCAATTTATCATTTTTCTCTTTTATGGCTTGATATTCTGGTATGAAGTCTAAAAGTTGTTTGTCTAGCCCTAGATTCTGAAGATTTGCTTCTCTGTTCTACAAAAGTTTTATAATTTTATGACATATTTAATGCCACTAGCCATTTTGAGTTAATTTTTGTATGAGGTATGAGATTTAGATCAAGGTTCCTTTTTATGGGGGGAGGCATTACGGATGCCCAATTGCTCCAGCACCATTTATTGAAAAGGCTATCCTTCCTTCAGGAACTTGCTTTTGCACCTTTGTCAAAACTTAGGCATATTTGTGTGAGTCTATTTCTGGGTTCTTTCATTATATTCTGCTGATATGTGTTTATCATGCCACGAATGCCACACAGTCTGGATTACAGTAACTATAAAAAAGTCTTCAAACCAGGTAGACTGATTCTTCAACACTTACTCTTTTTTTTTTTTTTTTTTTTTTACAGAGTGTTGCTCTGTTGCCCAGGCTGGCATGCAGTTGTGTGATCTCAGCTCACTGCAACCTCCAACTCCCAGGTTCAAATGATTCTCCTGCCTCAGCCTCCTGAGTAGCTAGAATTACAGGCACCCACCACCACATTCAGCTAATTTTTATGTTTTTAGTAGAGATGGGGCTTCACTATATGTTGGCCAGGCTGGTCTCGAACTCCTGACCTCGTGATCCACCCGCCTCAGCCTCCCAAAGTGCTGGGATTACAGGTGTAAGCCACTGTGCCCAGCCCTTCACCACTTACTCTTATTTTTCACAATTGTTTTAGTATTCTAGAGGGGTTTTCTTTTTGGCCTTTACATATACATTTTAGAGTAATTTTGCATATATTTACAGTAAATATCTTGCTGGGATTTTGAAGGGATTGAGTTAAACCTGTATATCAATTTGGGGAAAACTGATATCTTTATGTTGCTATTGTACAATTCATAAGCATAGTCTGTTTTTCCATTCATTTAAATTGTCTTTAATTTCTTTCATTTGCATTTTAGAGTTTTCAACATACAAGTCCTGAACATGTTTTGTTAGGTTTCCTAAGTATTTTATCTAGTTTGAGCACTTATAAATAGTACTATATTTTGCTGTCCATGTGCTGTTTGCCAGTATATAGAAATACAACTGATTTTTATATGCTTATCTCACATTTTGTAATCTTGCTGAAATCATTTATTAGTTCTAGAAGGTTTTGCTTATAGATTCCTTAGGATTTTCTACATAAACAATCATGTCATCTGCAAACAGGAACAGTTGTTTTTCTTCTTTTCTAATCTACAAGCCTTAATTTTGTTTTCTTGCCTGATTGCACTGGCTAGATTCTTCAGCATCATATTGAATGAGAGAGGTAAGAGTGGGCATCCTTGCCTTGCTCCCAATTGTAGGAGGAAAGCATTCAATCTACCACCTTTAAGTATAATGGCAGAGGTAGGTTTTTTGCAGATCACCTTTATCAAGTTAGGAAAGTTGCTTTTATCCCTACTTTTCTAAGAGTTTCTCATGAATGGGTGCTGAATTTTGTCAGATGCTTTTTCTGGATAATTGATATCTGTGATTGTTTTTCTTTAGCCTGATTACATAATGAATTAAAGTGATTAATTTTCAAATATTGAAACAGCCTTGCTTCCCTAGAAGGTACAAATATCAAAGATTATTCATGTAGACTGGTTGTGGTATCTTTGCATCATCCTTTCTCTGACCTCACCACACTTCTTCACCTGCTGGAGAAGTTGCAAAGGCTAGCTATGATGGACACTAATTCAGGCAAGGATCACTAGGCCACAGAGTTGCCATGCTTCATGGGGCAGCCAGTGTTCCAAGGAAGGTCATGGGTACATCAGGCCCTGGGGAAAAGTAAGATGTGCCCTCCATGCCAAGCTTGCTGCCTACAGTGACCAGTGAGGCACCAGCCTTCAGTTGGCCAACAATTCCTACTAGAGAACAACGTGGCTGGTTAATTCTGACCGACTATGCCTATAACCATGAAAAGTGGGGAAGAAGAATGTACCCAGCTATTACTGGAATGTAGTACTCATGCACAGAAACTCTCATGTTCTCTTAATTTGCCTTGCTACACTCTGAGAACTCATTCTGCATTTTTATTTGTGTGGAATAAATCCTCTTCAACAAATCCCAGACTTTCCCACATTTATCCAGTGTTAAGTCATAAAAATACCCATAGAACTTAAATATTGCTAACAGGTTAGGATAATGTGTCTGTGGGGGATGAAACTTGAAAGCAGTTCCTTCTAGCCCAAAGTCTATATAACGCTTAAGCAGCCTGGAAAAAACGCAATATCTGGTGTGCAGAGGATCCTTCTCTGAATCTAGGTCCTCTAGAGAAGCCAGAAAACAGAGGCAAATCTCCATTCAGAAGCAGAGGCCATCTGTGAATCTAATTCTCCCACATTAGTCACCAAGAAAGGAATTTATACATGTCTAAGAAAGTTGAAAAACATTGTTCAGCATTTTAAACTGAAAGGGCTCCATTTTCTATGCTTTTCCCCTAATTAGTGTTTCTTAAACTTTTTCATTTTGTCTCACCCTAAAGAGCCTTTTAAGACACGTATTTCCTAATTGTCTCCTTATCTTCCCCATGAAATTTGAATGCCATAGATATACCGTATATACTGTTGGGTAAAATCGAGCTTTAAAGAGTAATATCTAATTAGTAATATCTAATTTGAAGAGTAATATCTATTACTGTAATAACTGTCAGTAGAGACTAGGCCACATCTTTCACTTGTTCTCCAGCCAGTGGGTTCAACCACTTGCTCTGATGCCCTGAACTTCTTTGGTCACTGGCAAGACTATAGAACCAAGTCCCAATTACCCTTCCTAACCCCAAATCTGGGGCCCATGATGTGTACGGGATCTGTTTTCCATTTGCTCAGGAACCAGAACCCCTAGAGGGACAGTCTTTGTTGCTGCCTTGTGGCACACCATGCCATCTCTTTCTGCCGCTGTGGTAGCCCAGGTATGGGTTCTCAATCCTGGTGACTGGATGCCACCGTCAGGAAATAAAAAGCACAACTCCTTCTGCAGTTGGACTTACTTTCAAGAGTCTGCATAAAAATGTATGAGTGGTGCTCCATTCTTTGACTTCAAAGAGTGCAGAAACCCCTGAGAAAGGAAAGAGAATGGTATGGGAGCCATATAACATTCTCTTATATAGGCAGTTTTATTTCACTCCTACTTGCCCTCTGATAGCTATGGGAAAAAGGGATGGGGAATAATAGAAGCCACGCTTCTCAGCAGCCCAAAGGTGATGTCTGACCCATTAATGACAAGAAAACAGTACATCCTTCTCCCTGTTGTCCCCCTTCCAAAGCTTTTGACTTCTTTCCCCCCATAATGATGGCTTGCAATACACATTTAGGCTGTCGTCATAACAGATCTGGCCACCGCTCCACCTGACCTCAACTCCATTGTTCAATTCTGTTTGGCTTGCCTTTAGTGACTCAGTCCAAATTTTCAAAAATTTGGAGGAACTCCAGTTGGCTCTTCTGTGGACAGAGGTTCATGATGGATTCAGCCAGGTGTGGACAAAAGAGCCGGTCACCAAGGAAGAACATGTCTTCCTAGGCCTATTTATTCATCAAGGCTTATGGCTAGGGAGACTGTGTTGTAACATCAATGAAACTGAGGCATTTTGGAGAGTGAAAGGGACACTCTTCCCAAGGGCCAACAGGCATAAGCTGGGACTTTCCTGAATAAACCAAGATGTAGGTATGTCCCACCCAGAGGAGCTTCCAAAGAAGGAAGAGTAGCTAGACAGGTACACCAGGTACATTGGTTCCACAGTAAAATACATTCAACCAGCAGCAGAGAGTGAGACCATTGTTTTGTTATCATTACTATGCTGTAAATGAGTTTATATTTGATGATTTTCTATAAAAATATGATTTATATAGCTAGGGAAAATGAACAGATATATAAAGATTAAAAGTGTCTCTGTCTCCCCCATCTCTCTTCCCATTTTAAAACTTTTTATTTCTTTAAATTGCCATACTGTAGTTCAGTATGTAAATACATATTGTATCTTATTGTTGAGGCTTATACTTATGAGTGTTCAAGTTGCTTTCTCTTTTTTCTTATATCATTTTAATTGTAATATTGACTGAGTTATGGTGATTTCTCTGGAAAGAAATTCACACCCACACCTTGTTCTGTGGGAGAAGCTCTAATGCCAGGCATTTCCCCTCTCAGGGTGGCAACTACCTGAATCTCAGACATAAAGCCTTGGAGTATTTGACTTGGCTTGCAAGAGTCTCCTTGCAAACTCAAACTTAATGAGGACAGGAAAATTATTACAGAGGTGTTCTTGATGGCGTTCAGAGTAAGCGCACATCTGCCATTGGTCAGTGATAACAGGGCACACCCCTCTATGTGTCTCTGCCAACCTCAGGCTCCCAGAATTTCCCTGAGGTCTTGTTGGTCAAAAACCCAATAAACAATCCAGGTTGTTTATTGGAGAGGGGCTCTTCCTCTCACCTACCACTCACCATTGCCCTGGGTGGCCTGGGCACCCTTGCTTTCAGGTTGGGAAAGAAGCAAATTCAGGTTTATCCGATGCACTAAATTGTCACCTGTAAGAAAACAGGGAGCGGGGAAAGCCTCAAGAAATTAGTTCATCTAGGCATGGAAAGACGAATGCATTTAGATTACAAGGAACATAAATGGATTATAGGTTTTGTTTTGTTTTTAAAATTTCAGAATGTGTTCATGATGGTTTAAGCCCATACAAATACCATTTTTTAGACCACAGGTTGGCAACGTATGACCTGTGGGCTGCATCTGGCCCACTGCCTGTTTTTGTAAATAAAGATTTACTGGAACACGGCCACACCCGCTTGTGTACATACTGTCTATAGCTGCTTTTGTGCCACAGGCAGAGTTGAGTAGTTGCGACAGAGACCGTATGTGGTCCACAAAGCCTGAAATATCTGCCATCTGGCCTTTTACAGAAAAATTTGCCAACTCCTGTTTTAGATCAACATTGACACAGTTTCATTTTCCTCACTCATTTAACAGGAGGAAGTTTATACATTAATTCAAAAATAGAGCACATGACCCTTCCTCAAAATGTACCTCCTCTCATATCTTATAAACATGTCACTGTTTTTCTATACCAGAAGCATTTTCTAGAGTAGTGATAAAGAACAGAGAGTTTGAGTCCTGATTTCATGCTCTCAGCTGTGTGACTTTGGGCCAGTCCCTCAATCCCTCATGCCTCAGTTTTCTCATCTGTATACAGGGATCGTGATCATACCTAGTTCATCAGGTTTTAATGAGGATTAAATGAATCAGTACATGTAAAGAGTCGAGGACAGTCCCTTGCCATAGTGTGGCCTCAATGAGCGTTGACTTCTAATTGTTTGCTTTGTGTGGTGTAGCCATTCCTCTATACTTGACGTCCAGTGAAACACCCATGTATCAGAAAAGGGGCAAGAAGGAGAACATGGAAAAAGAGAACAGAAATCCATTTTGCAGCCAGTAATCCCAGCACTTTGGGAGGCCGAGGCAGATAGATCACGAGGTCAGGAGATTGAGACCATCCTGGCTAACATGGTGAAACCTTGCCTCTGTTAAAAATACAAAAAATTAGCTGGGCATAGTGGCACGTGCCTGTAGTCCCAGCTACCTGAGAGGCTGAGGCAGGAGAATCGCTTGAACCTGGGAGGTGGAGGTTGCAGTGAGCCGAGATCACGTCACTGCACTCCAGCCTGGGCCAAAGAGTGAGACTCTGTCTCAAACAAACAAAAAAAGAACTCCATTTTGTAATTTAGCAAGATCTAAGACCTACCTAGCGCAGTCAGCATTTGCTTCCTTTTTGGAGATGTTTCCCCAGCTTGCTATGCTGATTTTTATTTATTTTTCCTAAAAACCATAACAATTTTTCAACTGGATGCATTAGAACGCGGCCTACAGAATGCCTCCTGGAACATCCAAACTAACAGCTGGAGAGAATGACAATACTTAGTTGCACTGTAATCTGTTGAATTCACGATTCCCCCAGATCCAGTTATTTCATTTCACTCTCAGGCTGCAGTAGGCTCATTGTTCCTTGGATGGAATCACCAGCTTGGGCTCAGCATGGAGCCCTTTTCAAAATGCTTAATAAATTAGTGACTCTTCACATGTCCTTACCCTTGTGCCACAAAGTCAGACACACAAGGTAAAAAAAAAAAGGCTGATCTGGGTTTGAAAACAGGAAGACTAATCAGCCCTTTGCTCAGTGCAAGTTAGAATAATTTGCCCCAAGCACCCAGCACTGCGTTGTCCCTTGACAGGGCTGCTGAATCAATTAGCCTAATTAAATGAGGTGGAAAATTACTCCAGCAAATAAGTTGCCATGAAAGGCAAGTCTTAATTTGGCCTAAGGGAAAGCAAACAGCTCTCCCGGTGTCTTGCCAAAGTCTATGAATGGGGAATAATTGGCAATTTATGTGTGTGTGTTTTTAAGACCACGGGACAAATATGTTTTTGTTGACAAGCAGCTGAGGCTTTCCCTGGTATAAAGACAGGCTTTCTAATTAAGGGATAGTATAATTGTGTGTGTTGGCAGAAATGTCACACATATGTACTGTGGCTACAAACTTCAGGGGCCTGAGACCCAGCTCATCGCAGGGGGTTCAGGCCAAGATGGACCTCTGGGGCAGCACCTCTCATCAGCTCAACCATTGCTTCCTCCTTGGAGATGTTTCTCCAGCTTGTTACACTGATGAGGACTCCATCACAAACAACTGGGAAAGACAGGCTATGAAGGTTGAACATTGTGTGAAAAGGCACCTTCATCTCATAGAATCCACTACAGGCCTTAAGAATGATGTTGGAGAAGTCTATGTATTTCAGTGTAGGAAGATGATTGAAATTACGTGATATGAAAAATAAGTTATATAATAGTCTGTGTCAGCATGGAGAGTGGAAAATACACACCTCCCTCTTCTGCAACCCAGGATCCAATCTGTGGGGCCAGCCTGCCCCAGCTCCATCCTGCAGAGGCAAATGTGAGATCCTTCATTACTGAGGCTCTAGGTTCCTGGGATATCTCAGAAAGGCACATATCCAAACCCAGCAAAGTTCTCTCTCTGTCATGTTGACCGCCTAATGCAGGGTAATTTTGAAAAATTTTTTCACTAAAAAAAAAAAAAGTCTGCTTTGTATGCATTTCTCAGAGATCTCTTTCCCAACAGGGATGCAGTCTTGAAAGAAAGTAGGCTGTGGGGAGAAAGAACATCTCTGCCGTTCTGGATAACTAAAAAATCACATCATGTGAACTTTTCCCAACACCATATTCTGGAGCTTCCCATTCAGACCTAGAGCCGTATTGTTCAGAGCCCAAGGGCAGTGCAAGCCAGCAAGGCCAATGTGGTGTTCTCAGCCAACTCAGCTTCCTCGGGGTTTTCCTGCCCCTCCCATACAGCCCTTAAGCCCCTACTGTTTGCTCTCTTGTCTTTGGGAGCCCAGCTCAGCTCCATGTAGGGCTTACGGAATCCAGACCAGTGTCTTGCACTCTTCTTCAATCTAGCTAGGGAGGTGAATGATTAGTTAATGACCTAGTATGGGGCAGAATCCAGAGCTCTAAAGGATCCTAGAGAAGAGTGTCCTGGAGGTGATGAGGGGAGGCTCATAGTCTTCTTTTAATTGACTGAAGACTATGGCTGTGTGCCCTCCAGGCGCCAGGAAAATTAGCACCAGCCCCTCCGTATCATGACAAGTCACTGTGTTTGAGATGGCAAGCTTAGCATGGGGTTAAGAGTAAGAGTGCCTTTCACTCACTCCTTCACTAGCCAGCGGGAAGGAGGGAGGATGGGGGAAGAAGAAGGAAGGAAGCAGGCAAGCAGTGCTAGTGGTAATCCTATCATCACTGTGTGCTGCGCTCTTTGCAGACATGATCTCATTTAAACCTCCCCCAAACCTATGGGATTTATCATTCAAAAAAGGGCATTTCAAAGTATGCCCTCTTCATTAAATAAAGCTCAGAAGTCATATAGTTAAATGTTCCATTTGATCTGTAGCCCTTATCCCATCCCTGAACTTCACCTCACCTCTGACAACCTCATTCCATCCTGAACCTTATTCTATCCCAAACCCTCTCCATCCCTAATATGAAGCTCAGGGATGGGGTAGGAGTCAGGAACATGTGAAGGTGTCTTCCTCAGAAGTTATTTGGGAATGTTTTAGAGCTAATTTTTTTTTTTTTGAGATGTTGTCTTGCTCTTGTTGCCCAGGCTGGAGTGCAATGCCAGCAACCTCCGCCTGCTGGGTTCAAGTGATTCTCCTGCCTCAGCCTCCTCAGTAGCTGGGACTACAGGCACGTGCCACCACACCCAGCTAATTTTTTGTATTTTTAGTAAAGACAAGGTTTCACTGTGTTAGCCAGGATGGTCTCAATCTCCTAACCTCATGATCCACCCTCCTCAGCCACCCAAAGTGCTGGGATTACAGGCATGAGCCGCCAACCACACCTGGCTTAGAGCTGATATTTTTTAAAATGGATTTCAATTCTTACTTATTGGATCTCCTTAAAAACAAAAGTAATCAATTATTTTTGTAATGAATTAAATAATAAAGTGATTAATGAAGAATAAATTAATAATTCCTCCCACAAATCCTGCTTCATGTGATAATTAATGCTAATAACCCAGTTATTCCTCCCTGCTCATTCAAATAGATACAAGCATCGCATATAAATTTATATATTAAAGCTTACATTTCAATGGTGTTAGTTGAGCATCATAAAAATTCAGTGTGAATGCCAAAAATCTCTTCCAAAATGCCAAGTCAAATTGTCACACTGCCGCTATTCTTCCCATTTTAAAGATGAAGGAACTGAGATCTAGAGAAATTAAATAGCTAGGTCACATTCGCACAGCTGGAGCCATGCTGGCTGACTTGTCCGTGTGCCTATCTTTCTACCATGCAGCACTGCCTCACGTATCATACGGGACTTGGGTTGAGCTGCACAGCTCAGAAGTCTGCGCTTCCGCATCAAGGTCGTCTGCTTACTCATCTTCCTACGCCACTCCCAGACCAGGGGTTGATCTTTGAGTGTCCGTGATCATGAATCTGCCTGGACAAGTCCTTCATACCTCATGCTTTAACTTTCCTGTTAATATCCCAGTAGCTTACTGTGTGGGGCTGATCTGAAGAAGAGATGAAAAAAAATTGTTCTTATTAAACAAAAATATGAAGTCAGAACAAATGCTTCAAGAAAAAGCTTTCTTTTCGGACAGGTGCCGTTTTTCTCAAACCCACATAGATTTCAAATGGGCCAGATGTTGCCTTTTTCTGCATTACACAAGGATCAGGTAAATGGATTCATGGGACCTATTCCTACACTGTATTTCCTTTTAAGGTACTTGAATCATATGGGCATGTTTAGGAGAGGAGACAAGTTCTTGAGATTGAGGTAATGAGAAGATTCATTGTAAAGAGTCCTGGAGAAGGACCTGCACTGGACTTTGAAGATACCCTCAGGCTGCAAAATCTCTGGAGCTTGTCGGACCCTGAGATTCCTGCCAATGGCCTATGTTTCCGTTACTCTTTATTGATGAAGTTTTCATTTAAACCTGAATGCACAAACCAAGAGTTCCTTCCATCTAAACTAAAGAAGAGAGCCACACGTGCCAGAATTGACTCTCTGCGTTCAACTTTTTAGAAATGGCAGGAAGGGGGAGTAGCAAGGATTTTGTTTTAGTCTGTTAAGGGACAACAGGCTTCCAAGGTTCCATTCAAGTCACACACAAGAGATTGTAAGGAACCAGCAGGCATCTCCTTGTCCTAGCCCTGAGGTTACGCATGGATCAGATGATTCTAGTGTGTTCTCTGCCCTTCAAGTCTGGCAAGCATTAACTGCCCCTTATTTCTTAGCTTCCATTAAGATTTTTTCTTCTATTGGAAACACGTACCTTAATTTGAAAACAAATGCGTTTTCTTAGAAGAAGTAATACTTGCCACCTATTAAAGAGGCTTATTGCATTCCATGCTGAGAAACAAGTCACCAGAACCAGGGGTTTAGATGGAGATGGGTGGAAACAAGCTGGCTGATGTCCGCTCTCTAAACTCAGCATTTTCAGATCCATTGTGCCCTGACTGTGACATAACCATGTGGGCCTTGGCCACCAGGGACCCCGACATACATCTGCCAAGGAGGAGTCACTGTCCAGTCTGGTGATCAGCAGGACAGAGACAGGCACCCAAAAAATTATTTTTGGCTGGGTATGGTGGCTCATGCCTGTAATCCCAGCACTTTGGGAGGCCCAGGTGGGCAGATCACTTGAGTTCAGGAGTTGGAGGCCAGCCTGGGCAACATAAGGAAACCCCATCTCTACAAAAATTAGCTGGGTGTGGTGGCATGTGCCTGTAGTCCCAGCTACTCAGAAAACTGAGGTAGGAAGGATCCCTCAAGCCCAGAAGGTTGAGGCTGCAGTGAGCCATGATTGTGCCACTGCACTCCAGCCTGGGCCACATATTGTGACCTGTTCTCAAAAACAAAGAAATTAATTTCTAAGCCAGAAAGCTGCCCCATTCTTAAGTAAAGACAACAAGCATTCAATAACCCTTGAACCCTACACCTTCACCGCACAGCCGAGTACGTCGAGCCCCTCCAAAACTGTGCCCAAAAGAGACACAACCTGCCGAGCAGCCACTCAACAAGGCTGAGGGGCCCAACCTCCTTTCATTCCAGGACCCCAAGGCAGGCCCCAAGACATGAGGGCTTTTTCAAAATAGCATCCTGGGGTCGTTTTTCACCTCTGTATCTCTGCAAAATCTACAAGGCTTTGTACAGTTGGGTTGGAGCCAAGACGGAATTAAGTGGAATTGTAGAAGTTTTCAGAATAAGCAGTTTCCTACTATTAGCAACTTTGCACCCACAGCTAAGGCTCAACCCTCCTTCCCCTTTCTTAGCCAAAAAGGATATATATAATAATTCTGCTGTGTGAGATAAAGTGTGTGGTGTGGGGTGTGTCTGTGTGTGTGTGTGTGTGTGCACGCATGCATGCGTGTACACACACATGCCCACAGTGGTCCATGTCAGTGCATACACACAAGGACTGCACAGCCATATCCCTACCTTTACCACACTGCAGAGATGGACATGTCCCACCCCACAAATATATATGTGTGTGTGTGTGTGTGTGTACACATATATATGCATAAAGTGGATACTTATATATATAAGTGTTTTCAGTACATGTGTGTTGGTGTGTGTATAAACATAGATATTTATCCCTTCTCTTCTTCCTCATTCTCCTCCAAAGTCTTCATCAAATCGAACAACTGTTCTTTTCCATTTCTTCCCATTCCAGACTTTCTATTATGTCTGCTTCAAGCATCACAAAACAGGTTAATTCCTGAACCTCAGTGACAACATCTAGAGCCACTGTTTTGCACTTTCCTTGCTGCCCTAGACGTGTCCGGGATATCGCCTACCAGTAGTTCCCAGAAACATGCTATCAACCAGGATGCATGGCCCTGCATCTCAAGGGTTTTTTCTATGTTATGCTATAAATTTTGGCTTAGACATCAACACATGTCAACATGTTGCTTTCAGGGACATGTTTGTCTTTTCTCTGTTAGCTTTGGTTCAGGGCTGATAAACCCATTTGGAGAAGGAAAGACTCTAAGCCTAAGCAAAAGTCATCTAATATGCTTTATGGATTGTGGAATTTCTCTATGCCTGACCCCTCCTTCCATCACTCCCCTCCCTCCTTGTTTTTCTTAGAAATCTAAGTGAAAAGGATATTCAGTTGGATATCCTTTAGTGATTAAAGTGATCAAAGTGAATTCAGCTGGCAGGACATAAATGAACACAACCCATTGAGTGCCCAGTGACCTTTGCCCTTGGCTGGATCTTGATGAGATCCCTCCCTGGTACCCACTTCTGCTGCCTCTAGGGGATGGTAGCCAACTCTCATTTCTTCCCATCTGAGCTCTGAATTTTCTTTTTTGTCTTTTCATTGACAACGGTGGTATGGGTCCAGGTTTTAGCCCCACTTTGTTAAGTCTCTTCTTTCCTTTTTCATTATTCAAAATATCTTTGATCTGCTTCAAATAGGCCTCTGAAACATTCCTTCCAGGCATTCTGAGAGCTCCAAAGACTCTCCTCTTGCCCCAGAGGGGCTGCTTCTCCACTGTCTTCCTTTTGCCCTTGACAGAGTCAGTGCCCTTGGCTATGCTTCCATTAACTGTAATGGAGAAGGAGGCACCACAAGCAACTCAGCTCAAAGCTGTGGCTTGTGAAAAGTGACCTAAAAGTGAAGGTGTGCTATACATTCCTCAGGCCAGCTGAAGGTAGCTAGCAGAAAGTTGGTTTATAGGGAACAAAAGAAACACAGCTTTACTGCCTCTTTCTTAAAAAAGAAAGAAAGAAAGAAAGAAAGAAAGAAAGAAAGAAACCTCAGGGTTTGAACAAATAGTATTAATGTACAGCTTGAACACACATCTTAGCCATCAATCTTAAATCTAAATTAGTCTTGGCTGTTCCAAAAACCCATTTGCAAAGGATAAAGACTTACCACGATTAGGGTATCCTAAAGAATTAGTCATGGACTCTGAAGGAATCGATTGCAGGAGACAGCTCACGGCAATAAAAAGAGCAGTAAGCCAGAAGTCAGGCGACCGGGATTCTAAGCCCAGAACTGTGAGCATATTATTTAATTACTTTAGGTTTCGGTTTCCTCATCTGCAAAAGGAGAGGAGTGAACTCAAACCTCTAGATTTCTATGGGTTTCAAAATATTTTCAACAAGTGAGAAATATTAAAATAAGCCAGTATTCTCCCAAGGCAACTACTTTGCAGGAAAAGTATATATATATGTGAATATACAAGTTCTGGTGTTTGTTTAAAAAATTTTTCATTGCTTTATAATCATACCTCGTATATTCCAGCTTCTGTTAGAAGTCTTTTATGACTCTGTCATTCATAAATTTGTCCAAACTCCTTTTTAATCCATTTACATTTCCTGTCTGTAGAGCCTCTCAGGGTAATGAGTTCCATAACTTTATTATGTGCTAGGAGAAGTATTATTTCCTTGTTTTCCCTAAACTTACCTCAAGCTTCCAAACTGCCTGCTTGCCCTGTATCTCAGAATTTGATGAACAACTTCACCCATAGCCTTTGCTTTATAAAATGAGATTAAGATCATTTTAGGCTGCTACAAAAGGCAGTGGCCCACCCTACACCTTCCCCTAATTATTAGAGTTACTTATACAATAAATGCGGGTATTGATGGCATAAGGAGGTCCTGTCTCCAAATGACTGAGAGTCAGGAGAGCCTGGAGGCCTAAAGTATAGCTTTAGAGTCAGACAGGTCGAGGCTGAGATTCCAGTTCTGCTGCTCACTGGGTGGTCTCTCTGAGCCTCATTTCCTCATCTGGAAAATGGAAAAAGATATTCGCCTCAGACCTTGTTGTAAGATACAATTTTTGTAATGTGACTAACCCAGTACTAGGTCCATTGCAAATATCTCCCCAAATCTAGTGGGTTTTTGTGATCATTAATGAATGTCAGGACACTAGATAGCCCTCTAGATTCTAAAATCATTGCTCATATTGTGAGCAGCGCCCAAAGAACTGGTTGACAAAGAACAATCTGAGCTTCCATGCAAGAGATGATGGAAAAGCAGGGTTGGAGAGTGAAGTTTTGGACAATAGAAAGTTAGTAGAATTTAAGAAGCGATCCTTGGCAACAGATCCACAGAAAACGTACTCTCAGCTTGAACTAAAGTGGCACCAGACATGGACAATAAATATTTACAAGGTGCTAGAAGAGATTTTAAACCAAAAGAAGGAAGGGGAAGCCAATATGCTCTTTCCAGAGCAATGGCCTATGAGTCTTGAGAGTAGAATTTCCATTTCTAGCACTTACCAATCAGCTGTGCAACCTTAAGCAAATCAATGCCTATATCTAAGTCCAGGTTTCCTTGCACATGAGATGGAATTAGTCTGGTCCACTGACTTACAAACCATGCTCCTTGGTACCTGTATTAGGGAAGAGAGGAAAGAGGTGGGGAATGAGGATAGGGTGTGAGTCCTTAACTCTAATTCCATGAAGTAGCCATACTTGTAAAGTCCTAGAGTTGACTAATAAAGGAAAATGGCATGGAATCAAAATTACTCTTAAAAAAAACCTAAATCACCCAAATGTATACTGTGGGAAGTACAAAAGAATCAAAACCAAGTGAGGAAGAGCATCTCCCAACTTACACTTACTCTGGGGTATATGCTAGCATTGAGCCAAGTCTCTCTCTCTCTCTCTCTCTCTCTCTCTCTCTCTCTCTCTCTCTCACACACACACACACACACACACACACACACGAAGATGTATGATGAAATTTGTTTGGATACATAAGCAAATGCTACTGCAATGAGCTTCCATTTAATATTTAAAATTTGGTTTATAAAACAGCTTCCCCAGCTATAAAGAAAAGTAATTGATACTGCTAAACTAGACATTGGGATGCTTTCCACTCTAACAGGCTGGGATTCCAATGAGAATAATGTAAGCTTGAAATTCAGGACTCTTATTAGAGGGGTTTGGAAATAATCCATTCACATAAGAAGAAATTGGGACAATTTGTGCACCTAATCAGACAACCAACAGGTGTGGGAAATGGAAGGAAAATAAGCCAAAATGTGTAAGCATTTCTGGAAGCCTAACAACAACAATAAAAAGAAACTCTTGGCATCTAGCAGATTCATAACAAACTGGCATCCCCACAAGCAACTAGTTACAAGAAAGGAATGCAGGAGACTCTATAGGCTGTTCCCTGAAGACTTCATCCCAATGTGTAGTTAGGGCCAAAAAAGCCAATAAAATTCTATGCACATCATCAGCATGACTGCTTTTTTGAAAACCTAGACAATTTATCTGATTCCTGAATAAAGGCATGGTGCAACCCAACAGGAGTAATTTGCATTGTTCTCAATCTTCCCCAGCCTGGACCCTCAAAGGACATAAGGAGCTGAGCAAGGCAACTCAGAAAACAAAGAGAGAAAACAGAGCAAAAGAAACAAGGACAGTGGATTGAGGGAAAGAGAAATGGAGGCCAGACTGAAGTATATTTAAAAAGGAAACTGAAATAATTAAAACGATGGAAGTTTCTCTAATTGGAAACATTTAGAGGGGATATTACTAACATCTACAAAATTACAAAAGAGAAAGCAAGGTGGCCATGGGTTTTCCCATGGCTCCCTTTCTTCCCCACATTCATAGGAGTTTAGAGAAAGTAGTTTGGGGCTAGACTAACAAAAAGCATACTCTATTTATTTAATAAAGCAATATATATTTAAAGGATACATCACAGGTATTGTGTGATACATTACAAGATACATCACATTTATCCATGGGACATACATGGAAGTTGTTATTCTGTCAGAAGAATCCAGCAGATGTTATAAATATATTCAAGAAAGGTTAGGAAAAATACAGATAAATTTGAGAACTTTATTTAAAGAAAATGCGGCCAGGTGTGGTGGCTCACGTCTGTAATCCCAGCACTTTGGGAGACCAAGGTGGACGGATTATGAAGTCAGGAGTTTGAGACCAGCCAGGCCAATATGGTGAAACCCCATCTCTACTAAAAATACAAAAATTAGCCAAGCGTGGTGATGCATGCCTGTAGTCCCAGCTACTTGGGAGGCTGAGACAGGAGAATAGCTTAAACCTGAGAGGCAGAGGTTGCAGTGAGCCAAGACCCTACCATTGAACTCAGCCTGGATGACACAGCAAGAATCTGTCTCAAGAAAAAAGAAATAAAGAAATGCATCTCTTCATATATCTTTGCCCGAAGAATAGTCAGTTTCTTAGGCAGGGGAAGTTGTCTCCTTCAATCAAAGATAAGAATTTGGACAACATTGCTTAAGGGTCTTTGTATTTCCCTATTAGTCTGCTATTACCTGGAGGCAAGGATTAGGTCTTGTACTCCTTCATACCCATCTAATTCTCCTGCTAGCACACTGCCTTGTATATATTCAGTGATCATTAATGTTTGTTGAAACAAATTTAATTGCACTGATTCATTGGAAGAGCTGGTCTTCCAATATAGTCTCTCTACAAGCTCTCTTGGTGCTTTCAATGCTCCCCTTGGACACATGAGATCAATCTCTAATAATCGTTACATTTTTGTCATCTAGAGAACATTCTTTCTTTTTTTAAAAAACTTCTTTGAAAAATCTAACCTATTTAGCTTCCCAAGCGTTCCATCTAAAAAGCATGCAATTTGAATAACAACAGAATAAATTCAACCTTTGCCTATTTGTAATACTAGGAAGCAGGGCCAATCAATTTCAAAACAAATCTCAGGGTTAGTGCATCCAAATAAAACAGCGGTCAACCAACAATTTTCTTCAGAGCATGGCTGTTGGTGCTGAGCCTGAGGAGGAAAAGGGTTATCCATGAGCTATCAGGATTTGTCATCATTTCCTTTGAGGAGCAACCAACTGAGACACAGGAGATGAAAAGTCTCAGCCTAGTTCTATCATCAATGAACTGTGTGACCTCAGGTGAATGATTTAGGCTGTCTGAGTCTCAGTTTCCTCATCTGTAAAATGCAGAGGTTACTAACTAAGGTCATACTGCACAAATCACAGGATCTGTTTACTTAAATCTATTGATCAAGGAAAATACTGTTTTCAGAATGAAGTTTTGATTTCTACTTTTGAGAAGGTAGATTTTCTATCTTACTCTAACTTAATGTAACAACTCTATAAGATGTTTGGAAAGCTGGAGAAGACTCTGTGTGTGTGTGTGTGTGTGTGTGTGTGTGTGTGTGTGTATGTGTGTGTGTGTGTATGTCTGTAATACAGGATGGAGAAGGTGAGGAGGGTTGGATAAGGCAAGAGTTTAATAATAAGCACCCCTTAGGCTCCCCGCATTCTGGAAGAAGACAGTTTTCTCACATCATATCACATTTCCATGTTCATATTTATCAATGGAACAGCCCTCCAAGAAGAAATATTTCTTCTGAGAATCTTCTCAAGGCCCACCCTTTACTCCACCATTGGATGAAAAATTCCTGGAGAATGGAGACCTTAGGCCATCACCCTGAAATGGTTGAAGAAGGAAAAAAGCAGAGTCCTATGTGGAAAAAATGGAACTAAGAGAGCAGCAAAAGAAAGGACTATGGAGAAACATTACAAATCTTGCCAGAGAAGTAAGAGTGGTGTGGCTCATTCTAGACAGCTACAATCCCACAAGAAAATAGAAGTCTACCCCTAGAAGGTCCTTCAATCCTTCTTGAATTCCACATCCTCACCAGGCATACAAAACTAAAATTAGTACATGATACAACTTGCAATGACACACTAATAGGGCATGGCAAATAAAATGAGAACAAGGAAGGACCTGCTCTTGGAAGGGCTCATGGACCCAGAGGGTCAGTGCCTGGCACAGGGTAAATACTATATAAATGTGTGTAAGTAAAAAAAATTAAAACTAAAATTTTTATTGTTCAAATCCCATGTGAAATATAAGCTGACACACACATTTTGAAATGTTTTCTGCATTGTTATCTATAAGATTTTCTCAGCTGGGCATGGTGGCTCAAACCTGTAATCCCAGCACTTTGGGAGGCTGAGGTGGGCAGATCATGAGGTCAAGAGACAGAAACCACCCTGGCCACCATGGTGAAATCCTGTCTGTACTGAAAATACAAAAATTAGCCAGGCATGGTGGAGAGTGCCTGTAGTCCCAGCTGCTCAGGAGGCTGAGGCAGGAGAATCACTTGAACCCAGGAGGCGGAGGTTGCAGTAAGCCAAGACTGCCACTCTGCCTCAAAAAAGAAAAAACAATTTTCTTCATTCATATAAATAATAATAGGCCTGAGCTGTGACTGTGTTATAGCAAGACCAGATGGGGAAAGGTCTCATTCCCCCGCAGCCAACTTCATATAAATTGAAGGTATGCTTTGCCCTATGGCAAAAGAAGACATAATAAAGTAGCACATGTGGCCTCTGCCCAAAAGATCACAGTCCAGTTGGTGAGGTAAATTATACAGGTACCCAAAGTTAAAGATCTACCCAAGATATGTCATTAGACAATACAGATGGGATGTATTTAATACAATAGGCAAGAACATAGAGAATGGACTGGCACGTTAGGGAGGACTTCACAGAGAAGGGCTTTGAATGAAGGGCACTGGAGAGGAGAAAACAGACTTCCAGAAAGTTGGAAGACTGAGTATAGGCATTCACGTCAGAGGAGAATGAGCAATTCAGGCAGGCTAGCATGGAGAATCACCATTTGGCGACAGTAAGCTATGTTGCTCCAATGCTAAGCAGCTTGGACTTTATCCTGTGAATGGGGATCCCTTACGGATAAACACAGCAAGATAGGCTGTTGGTCATGCAAAATTTCCTAAGCCTAAGATATTGATCACTTCTATCAGTGGTAGTCCTTGCACTGAGTAGCCATGGAAACACTACTCAAGGGTGCCCCCCTCACATGTGGTCTTAGAACTTCTTCCTAAGTCGTCACCCTGGCAACCCTGAACAACATCTTAGAATTAGGAGAAATCTAAGAAGTTACAAAACCCTATTCCTCAAACAGTGCAGATTCTTTTTTCTGCGACATCCCCAAGAGTGGCATATTCCTTGGGCTGACACAGTACACTGCACACAGGAGGAACTCAGTTAAGGTTTGTGACTAAGCAAAGTAATCCAGGCATTTCTTAAACAATTCTGATAATGTGGATCTCCCCTGCAGGCTTGGGCAGCATTTAATCCTTAGAAAGTCCTTTCTTTTGTTGAACTTAGACCTATCTTTCTATTTTTACTACCCATTTGTTCTAGTTCTGTCATCCAAAGAAGCATATAACAAACCTATTTATTCTTTCACATGACCACTTTTTGAATATTTGGAGATACTCCTTGGCTCTTCTTAGTCTTTTCCTCTCCAAAAACATCTCCAGTTCCTTTCCAGAGCAAAGGGACCAACATGCTGTTGTCAACAGTGCTGTATTCTCCTGTCTCTCTTTAATTCACTGAGAAAGACGGGTTGCATGAAGGGTTGGATTATAGATTTTGGAAGGAGAAGGGTCCATCCAGAGGCTAGATACATGAATCCCTGAACTTTTGTATCTGTGCCGTGATTCTCAGTAGCATGTTTTCTGCCCCCACTTGCAGCCAAGGCTCCCAATGAGCCCCTAGGCCCTCATGCTGTACAGTCTCTGGGGATCTGTCATCCTCTCCTCACTTCCACTTTCAGCAGATGGCATTTTCGCAGGTAAGAGCTCTGTCAATGTCCACTGGCAGCCTTTGCTGCTAGCCTCCCTGTCTACTACTCTAAATCGCAGCCATTACCATTTAAGCCCACTTCCTCCAGCTTGGTCCCCAGTGCCTCAAGCAAGCAAGAGCAGCTGGTTCCTCATCCTCTATACCGTAATCCTTCAAATCCCTGAAAACCTTCATTAAATCATAGTTCCACCAATGTCACCACACCCTTAAGCTTCAGGGAATGCTCTGCTACAAACCTTCACCGTTAAAGCAGAGGGTCATAGTCAGCATTTTAAAAAAACAAAAAACAAACAAAATAGAAAACACCAGAGTGCATGATACTCAATAAATGTAAATATTGTTTCTGAAATTCTTTATATACATTAATAATTTAGTTATATATTGTGTATCCTTATACATACATATTCTTCATGCACTGTGATGAAATAACAGTGTCTGTGTTATTGTAGATTATGGTCAAAAGAGTTTGAAGAACACAGATTTTCCCCAGCTCAAAGCTGTGGCTGTCCCTAGTTAACGTCTGAGCCCACAGAGCTATCTAATAAAAAGAATACTAGGTCAAGGTCATTAGACTCTGGGTTCTCAAGGTAGATATCACATCTCTTATTCATGAAGGCATCCCTTCATCTATTCAGTATCTGCACAAAATAGATATTTGCTAAATGAATGAACACCAGTCACTGGCTGGGTGACCTGTGGGACTCAGTCCCCTATTTATAAAATGAGTTTTCAGCATTTTATGATGAACTCTAAGTCCCCTGAACCCCTATCCTAAGAATCCAAAACCATCCTGGGTCCTGGAAAACACTTTTGCAATGGCAAAGATTGGCTCTGGTAACTTCTCTTTTCCCCCAAACTCACACTGTACAAATAACCACCTCTGGGTAGGAAGTGTGAGGATAAGCTGGTGTTGAAAATGAGCTATGAAAAAAAATAAAGCAAATCCTGCCCAGTGTATGTCAGGTTGTGGCTTGTACTAGATTAATGAAAGCCCCACATGGCATAATTGTGTTTACAGTGAGCTTATAGGAGTTTTCCCTCAAGGTAAGGAAAGGGGATCGGGTTAAACAAATTATTTAGTTTTTCCTGACCTGACCTGGCAACCGTGAGGGGGAGCAGTAGTTGAGGAATGGCCTTCCCAACGTCAGCCTTAACTATGCTCACCTCGCACTCCTTTGAAACCAGACACTGGTCTTCCATCTGGTAAGTGGAAGAGAATTCTGAGGTCCGAAGCTCCAGATTGCTTCCTGTGGGTAAATTGTGTGGCCAGTTGTGTGGAAGTGACTTCCAGCTACAAGGCAGTAGTATTATAAGAATCAAAGGTCTTGCTTTTTGGATAGCAAACTTGTAGCAAATAGCAAATCTGATTGTCTAGAACTAGAACCTATCTCTTTCTTTTTTATTGTTACCACCTCTTCTTCTTGAAACAAAAACACTTCACAGAGTTATATACAGCTCACTCCCACAGGAGGGTACAATCCTGCACCCTCTATTTGTTTTCTATAAAAAACAAAACACAAATTCTATCTGGATGCTGGATTTACACAACAAAAATCCAGTTTGAATTAACTTTGACTGAACAGATTCAATGAAGTACATGTTGCACTGACATGTTTGACTTTGGTCTAAAAGCAAATTAATTTTTAACTACAGTTTGGGGAGTGTGGATATAATTTTGCTTTGCTTTTATGGTTGACTTTTTTTCTTCGATCTATAGACATTGCCAGTTCTCTTTAGTCTCTGAAGATATTTTTAGGTATGAGACTGTACTAACAGGATGTATGTAATTTATTGGCAGAACTTTTCTGTCAACCCGTCAGTCATTTTTTATTCCAAATTACATGGGCCCAACCCAGGTCTGGGATGCATTCACATTAAATGATTGTGGATCATTTATTTCAGAAATGATAGGTTGAAGAAAATGTGCTTTGCATATGAGAAATAAAATCCCACAGCACATCCAGTTTCCTGTTTCCTTGAGAGCTTCATTTTTCATTTGGCCCTTACTTAACTTTTCTTCTGTCTTACTTAAAGGTCTTAAGAGGATCCAAAATCAGACCAGGAAAGCCCTAACCACCCACTCCCTGGCCCTGGGTTGTGTGAGATCACATTCCCAGAGGACAGGAAGGAAATCACAGTCACAACTGATACTTTGTAGAACTCTTGGGAGCTCAGTAAGGGAGTGAAATGAGGTGTTATGACCCATATTTTGCAGGTCAGGAGACCTCAGCTGGATTAGGTGACGTGGCCAAGGTCACACAGCAAAGAAACAGGGAAGCCAGAACACAAACACTACTCACCTGTCACCAAATCAGGTGTTCTCACGACACCGCACTCTTCCTGGAAATAGTTGCTATGGTTTGTGAGTCTTTTCCTAGTTTATTTCACCCAGCACAATACCTGTGCCAATCCAGCAAATTCTTATCAGCAGGTTCACTCAGAGAAGCACAACTTCTGGAGGGGATGTGTTCTGGGATTGGGCCTTCTACAGTCATGGAAGTGGGCTACACGGAGGATGTCAGTTATCTGCCCACTATCAGGGTGGGCAGGTGGAAAGGGAAGATGCACCTCTCACCACCTCCAATCCAGTGCTGCAGGGGTGTGTGGGTGGAGTCGCCCCCACACCTGGCCCAGGAAATAGAGAAGCTGAAGCAGAAGGTCTGTGGGAGCCGGCACTGCCCCGGGCCTGGAGGCTGCCCTGGCGATGAGCAGACCAGCAAATCAGCCATAACACACTGACAGCAATTATGCAGGGTCTACTCTATGACCGTTTTCACGTATTGTTTAGATTGTATGTATTTAAGCTTTTTAAGGACATATAAATTGCATATGCTGAATCTTACATGTAACTGTGATTGACTCTGACAAATGCATGTGTCCATGTAACACACACCCCATCAAGATATAGCATGCTTTCATTACCCCAGAAAGTTCCCTCCCAGTCAATACCCGTCCCCAACACTACCAGAAGCTACTACTGCTCTGATTTCTTTCCCAATAGATTAGCTTTAGTACTAGACTAATAGTGATAAAGATAATCTATTGGCATTAGTATTACTAGTAATAAAGCTAATCTATTAATCAAAAGCTAATCTACTGGGAAAGAAATCTGACTAGGCTATCAGTAGATTAGTACTAAACTTTATGTAAATGGAATTATACTGTATTTATCCTTTTACAATCTGGAATGTTTTACCTAACATACTGTTTGTAAGGTTGTCCATGTTGCCGGTATTAGTAAATCATGCCATTTTATTGCTGAGTAGTATTTCATTATATGAGCATGTCAAATTTATCCATTCACCTGCTTATGGACATTTGGGTTGCTTTTATTTGGGGGCTATTATAAATACAGCTAGTATAAACATTCTTGTACAAGACATGTGGTGGGGGAGTAGGTGATTTCTCTTGGGTACTTAAAAGTGGAATTACTGAGTCATAGGGTGGGAGTATGTTTAACCTTCTTATAAGCTCCCAAACTACTATTTTTCAAAGTAATAAGTTATGGACTGCATTGTGTCCCTCTAAAATTAATATGTTAAAGTTCTAACCCCTAGTATCTCAGAATATGACTGAATTCAGAGATAAAGTCTTTAGAGGGATAATTAAGTTAAAATGATGTGATTAGAGTGGGTCCAATCCACTATGAATGATGTCCTTCTGCAAAAAGGAGATCAGGACAGAGATACACATAGAGGGGAGGCCATGTGAAGACACTGGGAGAAGACAGCTATCTACCAGCTAAGGGAGAAGATTCAGAAGAACCAACCCTGCTCACACCTTGATCTCGGACTTCCGGCCTCTAAGACTGTGAGAAAGTGCATTTATATTGTTTAAGCCACCTAGTCTATGGTACCTTGTTATGGCAGACTAATGCGTTTATTAATCTTCTAAGACTGCTTTTATTTCATTACAATGTTGCAAACTCAGTGCTTCAAAATCCAAAGTATACAATACGTAATGTAGTAGTATCATTTTTATACCCCTTAACAGCTATGTATGTGACTTCTGGGTGCTCCATATCCTTGCCAAGACTTTGTGTTGACAGCATTTTTATTTTTAGCCATTCTAGCAGGTGAATAGTGCATATAATTGTGATTTTCGATTGTGTTTCTCTGATAACTAGCGATGTTCAGCACTATTTTGTGTGCTCCTAGCCCAGGGGTTTCCCTACATCCTCACTGGCCTCTTTGCAAACCATTTTCCACAAAAACATCTGATCCCTTTTACCATCTAAAATCTTGAAATGACTTCCTATTTTTATTAGGATGAAACGGAACTCCTCTGATGGTTTGAAATAAGGCTCTCCATGGCTCTCCACTCCATGCACACTAGACTTCTTCAATCCCTTGTTCTCTCCTGATTTCTCCTGCCATCAGAACTTTTTGTACACTATTGCTTGTGCCTGGAAAGTGATGGCTTCTCTTCCTTATTCAGACGATGATGGCGTCTCTTCCTTACTGAGCCTGTAGCTCACTTCTTCAGGGAACTCTCTGTTCACCTTTCTAATTAGATCTCCTTTTCCTCTCTTAGTGGTAGCACCTATCCTTTACAGCCAGAAAAAAAAAAATGCGGAAATGAAAAAAACCAAGGTCTTCCCATCTTTGAAGTTTCTTCTTCCCAATTTTTGGCTGACACAATCATGTTCACATTCTACTGAAGTCAGTTTCTCATGGAAGCAGTCATGTTCACATTCTATGGAAGGAAAGCCTATTAGAAGACCAATCCCAGAGCCTAGAGCACAGTGGATTAGTGGAATCTTCCTCCAGATAATTGGCTGAAACTTGGGGTCTGGAAAGACAAACTGGCTTAACATTGAAGAGGGCATGATGTGGCAGAATAGGGTGAAGTTTACAGTTTTCCTTTCTTGATTTATTTTAACATGAGTTCACATTTATAACAAGGCTGATTTCACACTTATAATAAAGTGTTGAATAGAAACTTGGGAAGCAGGCAGAGAGGTCTCATTTAGGGCTGATGTCCCATAGTAAAATTGATCCCAGTCTTTAACTTTTACAAGACACTTCCTGAGGATTTGTAATAAATAAACATGGGGGGAGGAGCAAAACCTGAAATTCAACACTATGTCTGTCTTTAGAGTTATGAACAAAGATATTGAAAGCAATGCCATCAGCACTCAAACCATGGTATTCAACTTGCAAGACTGTCATCTTGGGAGAATCTACTCTGTTTCTTAAGTCTCCGTTTGTCCTATGGCCCTAGGGAATAATTACTTGTCACCAAGTTAGAAGTCGATTTCCATAATCTCCTGCCACAATCCAGTTTGTGAAGAATATAGCATCTACATTTCATTACTTCCACTGACATTTTTGTGAAAAAACAAACGCAAGCGAATCTAACCTGGAAACACTTCTTATTGCAATGTATCTTATATAGGAATATCTTATAATCTATATTCTGTTTAACTAGTAGGATTTTTTAGCATTTCTTTACACAGTATTTAATTTATATTATTTATACACATTTCAATAAAGGTAGCATAGAGGATATAGGTAATATCCTCTAAGGAGGACTTTAAGTATTCTTCTTAGTGGTAGATATTCTTTATTTATGTATTGTATTCTTTAGATTTTGAAGCACTGAGTTTGCAACATTGTAATGAAATAAAAGTAGTCTTAGAAAAATTAATATGCAGAACAATAAAAAATTTAATGAGAGAGGATGCTGTTTTGTTAAATGCCTAGTATGTAAGAATGAAACTCGTTTACATTTGGCTTGAAGATTCCTAGCAGCCCAGGCCAAAAGGAAACCATGATGCCTTCTAATGAAATAAATTATTTCCCTGGTGATAAAATGTGCTTGGAATATTACACAGAGCCCTATATATAAAATCCCAAAATACAGTTATGTCTTCAGTTTGAATTGCAGAGAAAACACAAAAACTGCCTTCAACATAATCCTAAAATAAAATCTGAGGGTACATTATCTATCAAGATATATATTTCTTCAGGAATCTTGAGCACCTGCTTTGCTCTGATAGTGTAGGCTTGTGATAACTAAGACTCTATCATGATGCTAGGCAAAACCCAGCTCTTCTCATGGTAGTTGCCAGGGCAATGGCAACAGCACCAAAAGTGAAAATAAGATTTCTCCAGGAAAACCTGAAAGTCCCAAGTGTCATAAGTAAAGTGTAGAAAGAGGCTCTCTACCTTGGCATAAACCTGAGATATGTGAGGGTGACTTGTGTTCTTACATGGTTAGGGATCTGGGCTTCCTTCTGCCACCAAGATGCAACTTTGCAAGTCTCAGAGTATTTGTGCCTGGAGAGAGAAGTAAGAGGGTAAGTAGTACAATCATCCAACCCAGGTGGTCGTCTTAGGTGGTCATTTGACAAAAATCATTGAACTCAATGAAAGCTTTTAAACTATGAATCATAATTTTCAACACAGGAAAAACAAGTGCCCTCAATGAAGATTGTATCACAAAACTAAAGTCAATGTTTCTAAACAAATTTGTTTCTCTTCCCCTCTTTTTTCCTACTTGTGACAAACTCCCTCAGCAACTCTCACTCGAAAAAATTTGAATAGTCACTAAGTATAGATTGTCATTGAGGTGTCATTTGTTTAATCTATCTCTGTATTTTAATTGGTATGTAGAGGCTACTTATAGTTAATGTAATTATTAATATGGTTGGATATAGGTCTACTATTTTATTATTTTTTTATTCCCCTCACTTTTCTGCCTTGTTTTGGATTATTTGAATATTTATCTTTTCACTTTTTGGGTATATCTCATTGTACTTTCTTAGTGGCTATTCTACAAACTACACACCGAAACTTTCACAGCCTAAATATAGTTAACATTTTACTTGAGTAAGATGTAGAAGATATCAGGTAAAATGTAGTTGCTGTAGAGCTATATATATCTCTTTAAATATCCCCTTGTTAGTATAGTTCACGTATGTGTTACATTTGCATACATTTTCCACCAATGTAATTTTTGTTTTCAATAGCCATACATATTTTGGAAAACATAAGAGAAAAATAGTCTTATATTAAAGCCAGATATTTACCATTTCTATTGCTTTTTCTTCATTCCCAAAGTATAAAGTTTTTCCCTGATACTCTCTTCCTAAAAAACTTCCTTTAGTGTATCTTTTACAAGTCTGCTGGCAAAATTACCTTAGTCATTATTTCATCTTTATTCTTGAGAGGCTTTTAAAAAATATAGTTTGACAGTTCTGTTCTTTAAACATTTTGAGAACACTGTTCCAACATCTTTTGGCCTCTTTGTTTCTGTTGATAAATTCACTCTCATTCAAATTTGTGTTTGCCTATATGTGGTGTTTTTCTCTGGGTGCCTGAAATTTTTTCTTTATCTTTGGTTTTCAGAAGTTTGATTTTGATATATTTGCACTTGGTTTTCCTTGGGTTTCTATTGCTGGGGTTCAGAGAGATTCTTGAATCCATATATTTGCATTTCCACTACATTTTGGAAGTGTTCAGACATTATTTCAAATTTTTTATACCAATCTATTTATCCTATCCTTCTGAGACTCCACCGATATAAATGTTATTGTGATACTGTCCCATAGGTCCCTGACAATCTATTTCCCATAGATTTTTTTTTTCTATTCCTCAGGTTGGATAATTTCTGTTAATTTATATTCAAGTTCACAAACTTCTCTGTTATTTTCATTCTGCTATTGAGCCCATCCAATAATATTTTATATCAGATATTATATGTTATGCTTCTAAAATATCCATTTAATTTTTTCAGTTTGCATTATTCAATTGAGAATTTCTCTCTTTCCATTCACTTCAAAAGTGTTTGCTTTTATACTAAGGAGAATGACTCTACAAGTTGCTCTAAAGTTCTGTCTGATAATTCCAACATCTAAATCACTTTGGGTTTGGCATCAGTTGATTGTCTTTTCCTTTGGGAAATGGTCTCATTTTTACACTTTTTTTTTGTATGCCAAGTAATATTGAATTGCATCTTGGAAATTTGAATATTATGTTGTGATCCTCCAGGTTCTGTTGAAATCTGAAAAATTTTCATCTTTTGTTTGTTTCATTATACAATCAACCACCATTGGTTCAATCTGCAATCTTACCTTGTTTTCTCTGGATGTTGGTTTTAATGGCAGTTCAATTTTCACAGCCTTTGCTCTGCTGTTTGTGTTTGCACCACTCAAGGGTTAGTCTGGTAGGTATTGGGCAGTTTATATCTTAGTTCAGTTCTCAGATACCTTACTATATACTTCTTAGGTTCTTGCCCACACATGCGTAGTTCAAAGGCAAGCCTGAGACTTATGTTAGTTCATCCATGACATTTGGAGATCTTGTCTTCCAGCATTCTTCTCTTATGCATTTCCTCCAAACCTTCATCTTCTAGAGACTCCTTTAGCTAGTTTTTCTAGCCAGAAATAGAGCTTTAGCTTCCTATGCTGTCATGCAATTTTGCATGACTGGTGTTGCCTCAGAGAAGAGCAGAAGAAAAAAGAAAGAAAGAAGAAACGGGAGGGGAGGGGAGGAGAGGCAAGGGGAGGGGAGAAGGGAAAAGTTGCTTTTTGTATTTTGTTCAGCGTTTTTAGTTGCCTTCAATGGGAGAGATGTGCTCTAGTAGACCTACTCAATCTTGGCCAGTAGCAGAAGTCCTCTGGGAACTTTGAACCTAAGAAGTATAGTAAGGTATTTGAGAACTGAACTAAGATATAAACTTCCCAAGTACCTACCAGACTATCCCTTGAGTGGTGCAAACACCAACAGCAGAGCAAATATGAAAGACATGGAGCTATTCAGATTTTCTAGCTCTTCCTGTGTCCTTTGGATAATTTGTATCTTGCATGTGTCATTTAATCTTAGCTATCAAATTTCTTGGTATAGAGTTGTTCACAATATTTCTTTATTATTTTGTAATGTCTTACAGTATGTCCCGATAAATTCTCTTTCATTCCTTATTATCTGTTTTGTTTTTTTTTAATCTAAGGATTAAACAACTTCGGTGATCTTTTCAAGCAACTAGTATTGAGTTTTGTTGATATTCTACTTTGTTGTTCATTATTTCATTAATTTCTGCTCTTAATTTTACTATTTCTTTTATTTCACTTATTTAATATCTTCCTTTTCTAACTTCTTAAGGTTGAAAGGTTAGATTATTGATTTTATACCTTTCTTTTTTCTTAGATATGCATCCAAATCTATAAATTCCCTCTAAGCATGACTTCAGCTGATCTCACAAAATCTATTACTGTGTTTTGTTTATAAGTCAATTCAAAATGCTTTCTCACTTCCCCCATAATTTCTTCTTTCATTCATGTATTACTGTGTTGATTAATTTCCAAATATTTTTGAATTTTCCAGGCCTCTTTTTAAAATTTATTTCTTATTCAATTCCACAGTAGTAAGAATATATACTCTATATGATTTTAGTCTTTAATATTTACTGAAACTTTGTTTTGCAGCCCAGAATAGGATCTAGCTTAATTAAAGTTTCAGATCTTGAGAAGGATTTATATTCTGTAGTTTTTTGGTGAAGGTAATCCAAAAATATTAATTAGATCAATCAATCTAATTGATATCAAAACTATCAATTATTGATAGTTTTAATGAAAGTCTTCAAAGTCGACTTATTTTCTACTTGTTCTATCAATTACTATAAGAGACTGTCAGAAATCTCTGGTTATTACTGTAAATCTGTCTTTTACTTCATTCTGTAAGTTACTTGCTTTCTGTATTTTGAAGTCTGGTTATTAGGTGCATATATATTTAGAATTATCATGTATTTATTATAAATTAACCATGTTATAATTTTTGAAATGTCTCTCTTTGTCTCTGGAAATGCTCCTTATTCTGAAGTCTATCTTGTCACATGCTAATAGCCATGCCAACTGTTTTATAATTAGTATTTGCCTGGCATGTCTTTTTACATCTTTTTACTTTTAACCTATATGTATTTACATTGAAAGTGGGTTACTCAAAGAGCACAGATTTGAGTCTTTCTTCTTAATTCAGTCTTAAGAATCCTCCCTTTCAAATGAAGTGGTTAGTCCATTTACATTTAGTATAATCATTGGTGTAGTTAGATTTAAGTGTATCATTATTTCTATTCATTTATTTGTCCTAGCTGCTGTTTTCCTGTCTTTTTTGGATTTGAGTTCATTTTGCCTTATCAGTTGGCTTTTCATCTATTCCATTTTGTGGGGGTTTTGTTTATTGTTTGTTTTAGCTAAGATTTACAATATGTAACTTTAACATACCACATTCTGCCAAAAGCAAGATTTCATTATTTCATGTAAAATGTAGGAGATTTACCCACCTCTTGTACTTCAATACATTTTAATTCACCATTTGTTATAAACCCCAAAACATTTTCTTGCTACTTTTGCTTTAAGCAGTTTATTCATATTTGGAGAAAACTAGGAAAAAAGATTTTTAAAAAGTCTCTTACATTTACAATATATTTAGCATTTCCAGATCACTTTATTCCTTCTTGTAGTTCTGAGATTCTACCTGGAATAATTTTCTTTCTGATTGAAGATCTTTAACTTTTTTTCTAATGCCGGTTTGAGTAGTGACAAATTCTCTGTAATTTCGTTTATGTAAAAATGTCTTTTATTTTACCTTAATCTTTGAAAGGTATTTTTGTATTTTTGTGGGATACAAAATTCTTTTTTTCTTTTAGTATTTTAAAGATGCTTTCTTTTGTCTTCTGGGTTGTGTTGTTTCTAATGAGGGTTTAGCAGTCAATTCTATGATTGTTCTCCGGCTTGTAGAATGTCTTTTTTCTTTTATAAATTTCTCTTTATCTTTAGTTTTAAGGATTTTGATTATTATATGGCTAGGTTTGTATTCATTCTGCCTAGGATTTATTAAGTTTTTGTTCCCATTCTTTCTATCTTTTCTTTCTAGGATTCCAACTACACACATGTTAGACAACATAATACTGTCCCACGGATCACTGACGCTCAGCTTTTTTTAAAATTTTTACTTGTTTCTCTTTCTGTATGCTTCATTTTTGATAATTTATCTCCCTGTTGTCAGGCTCATTGATTTTCTCTTCTGCAGTGCCCAATCTATTGTTAAGCCTGTATGCTGAATTTTTTCATACCTGACATTGTACTTTTTAACTCTCAAATTTCCATTTGTTTCTTCTTTTATGTATAATTTCCATTTCTCTGTTGGGATTTCCCATCTATTTATTCATTTTTTTTAATATATCTTTAGAAATCTTCAACTGTATTTAAAATAGGATTTTTAAAATCCATGTCTGCCAACTATAACACCTCTGTCATTGGGATTTATTTATATTGATTCATTTTCCTCCTCATATTTTCCCTTATTTTGCATATTTTTCAATTTTTTTTTTTTGTAGAGTGGACAATTTGGCTACTACATTGTTTCAAGGCTTTTGTTGCATAAAATCCTTTAGAAAGAATATATCATTTTTCATTGATTCAAAGAAACTAACTTTTCCATTTTAAGTTTTCTGAAATCAAGATGCATCTAGTAATTAATGGCATGTCAAAATTTAATTTTTCTTACTTACTTTTACATAAAATGATAGTAGATTTTTAAATTGGTGGCACTTAGATTTGACGAAATATGGTACTGATGTTCATTCCACCAACAATGCAGGAAGGTTATTCTGAACAAATTCATCAACATCAATAATTTTTTCCTAATATAATAGATGAAGAATATATAATTTTTATTCCCATTTGTGTTACTTGATTACCATGGGGTCATTGTAGAGATTAAAAACCTGGGGTTGAGGAAAGCAGTTAGCAACCTGATATAAGTCCTTCCTTATCTCCTCTATTTTACATACTTCAGGCTAAATTTTACTAATCTGAGAAATCCAAGAGTCTAAGAACAGCTGCTCTTCGCTATTCTTCACCAGGCAAAACAAAAGTAATAGTTACATATTGTGAGGGCAGATTCTTAAGCCAGGATGCATTAGAACATGTACACAAGTTGTTAAAATATTGACAATGTTTTCTATACAGGCAGGTAAATAGCCGCTGCCTAAAGATCCCCAAGTGTACCAAGACATCTACAACTATTCCGGCCATTCCCATGGTTCTTCAAGACCATCCAGTTAGCCAGCAACTAAAGGGTTAGTTGCTAGTTCAGTAAACACAGGATCCTTCAGAAACCTGCTCCAATTCTATGACGAGTATCTGTTTGTCTGGTTAGTGTCTGTGCCATACTAGTCACTGAATCTTTTGAATATCATCCCTGCTGAGTATCAAAGATTAATTGATTAAACTGATCCCAGCTTACCTATTCAGAAACGATTCAGAGGAAGAGGAAAGAGAACAACTCAAAAGGGGCAAGAGAAAAGGTATAAAAGAGAAGTCTGTGTGGTTACCACATTGGCATGCCTGGGACAGCCAAGAAGTATCTTGAGGCTTCAGGACATCTGAGAAAAACAGAAATTCAATCAATCAGACATCTGCTGAATGCCTGCCAGTGTCCTCTAGGCTATTCGTGGGGGAACAACAAGGGCACACATATCCTTTATAGAGGAATTTAAGATACAGTGGAAACAGGAAGGCCACGACTGTACAAAAGGGTCCCAAAGGGAACCCTTCCCCCATTTCCTATTATTGGCAATGGTTAGCCCTTAAGAGAAGCTGGAAGCATAATGGGATAAGAAGAGCATTGATCTTCTATAAATCCTCAGAGCTACCACATGCATTGCCAGATACTCTTTGGCCTTGAAATATATCCATTGATAGAAGCCAAGAAGTGAGTATCATGTTCAAAAGTGGGACAAAATACAGGTAGCCAGAATCCTAAATCTTGTCCCTTAAAACCTTTCATTTCACTCTTCGAGATTTTATTTGCCTAAAAGGTGAATTCTGTTTATCCTGTTGATCATTTGGTTTGCATTATTTATTGTCTACTTCAGGAAGGGCACCATTTGGTTCCTGAAAAGTCATACAGACACTAGGGCAAGGACAAAATGAGATTCAGAACAACTGAATATCTGATGTTTTTACAATACAAAAGCATCATGAGCTTTGCAAGCATTTCTTCAAGGAAATTACATAATGTCAGAGTACGAAGAGATTCACAACTGCGTTAACAAAGGAGAATCCCAAGACCTGCTGCATTGTCCCATTTCTGGTCCTTTAAATATACCTGGACTCCCACAGGATAACATATCAGGCACATAAAAACCAGTCTGCATAGACTCAGCTGGTCCAGCCTCAACTGTTCCCATTCTAGATCTTTGCCTAGAACCCGAGCTTGATCACTTTTGACCTGCTGCTGCCTCTTAATCACTCCCTGGCTCTGTACTCCAACTCTTCACACAATGCTTTTCATAAATTACTGTGCTTGATTTAGGAGAAGACAGAGTCTGCCTTCTTGGATTTCCCAGCCAGACCAATACCACTCACTGTGTGCCACCTCTTCCTTCCACCACGGCTCATGCACTGAGAAGAGACTTGCTAAAGACTTAGGCAGAGAAAGCTGATGGTGAAACTGCACCCAGAATCAGGACAAATCATTCTCCAAATACCAAGTTCTTCTCTCCTTCAAGACTGAAGCACCTTAGCACACACACGCATGCGCACACACACACACACAAAAATCTTCAAGTTAACTTTCCCACTATTTGTGGGAGAAGGAAAACAACTCTCTAGTTGAGCAATGTTTGAAACACGAGGAGTTTTCAAGGTGCAAATCACTATATTTATATTTACTTGCAGTGTAGAACCTACAAAAGACAGATAAACAGCATAATGCAACTCTAAGTAAACAGCAACAAAAGTAAGCTCACATTCTATTTGCCCCATCTCCACCATTGTCACCACCACCAATCAGTTAAACAATAAAGCTTTTTTAGAAATTATACCACTCTTCAGGATCTTAACATTTTACTTGAAGTGATAAGTGTAAAAATCAGAGATAAAACTAATTCTCATAAGTTATTTTCAAAAATCACTTAATTCTTTAAGTTTTCAAGCTTTCATTAAAAGCATTAAAATTATAATTATTTTAAAATGAATTTGGAGCATCTAAGATCAACATACCATATTATTTCAGTCAATTTAGTCTACCAGCAAAAAAAGCAAAGTAGTCAAACCACTGATTTAGAATTGTGTGGATGCCTCCAAAAAAGTAAAGCAAACTGATTATATAAGGTTGTGGAGATGCTGCCAAAAAAGTAATCACCAAAATTGCCCACTTTTCATGGTTGTTCTAACACAGGCTTATTGAGAAAGTCCATCAACAAAGAAAAGAAAGCCTTTCTGTCTCATGCTTTGTACTAGAGGGTCGGTTACTAAGAATCTCAGATGAGTAGAGAAAGAACCATTAAAAAATTGAATTCCTGTCTACACAATGCCAAAACATCTAGTAAGTCTGGTTAAAAAAATGTCAACCCAGATGTTTGGCACTGCATAGACAAAACATCCAGATGACTGGCTGAACTTGTGAATAAACTGCTGAAATGCACCAGATGTTCTGGATTCTTAGGGCTTCAAGGCCTAGCAGTCCTTGGGGACGTCAGGAGAAAGCAAATGTCCCCTCTGGACCTTCACCACCTGCATCCCTTCCCTGGAAACTGCAGCGGGTGTGTAAGGCAGCAGGGTTTAAATTAAAAACATCAACAACCACCTTGATGTGAAATGTACAAGAAGGACATAATGTGATTTCTATCTGAAATCCACGTTTTGGGAAGTCACTGAGTCACACTGATCTTGAGGCATTGTGGTTGCCCTTGTAAAGATTTTTTTTCCCCCTCAAGACTTTCTGTCTCAGCCCAAGCTCTAGGCTACCGTTTTCCAACGATGCTGTGGATATTTTTATAGGCACCCGTGGGAGCTGAAATCTAGAGCTTTCTCTCTCCCCACCATTTTGCCCCTTCATTGCTCCTTTCTTCATAACTCCTTTATGGCTTTCCTTTCCTACCGTGTGCAAAATAAGAAAGGGAGCATAGCGATCATGCCGAGGATTCTTCTGGTATCGCCCAGCAATAAGCAGCCCTGGCAGAAAAGGCCCAGTGCTGGCAATGGCAGAGCCAAGCAGAAAGGAACGGCGGGCACAGGGTAGAGCGATCCAGGAGAAAGGAACAGAGATGTTGCAGGAAGCCGCCCCACCCAGAGGACACCTGCAGGGCTGGAGGCCAACGGGGCTCAGAGCAGCACTAAGGAGGATGTTAACTGACAAGGTGGGACGGAGCCACAGAACCCGGAGCCTTCTGCAGCCAATTTGTCTAAAATGGCGCTTGCAGGAAACTGAGGGCAACAGAAAAGAAAAAAAATCTCAAAAAAAAAAACCATGTGATTACTAAGTTCCTCCTGTATTTAAAAAACAGCTTTGGTTTCCGACAGAAAGTTCTACTATGCATTTAATCTGTTATATAATTTTTGTTTTCAGAAAGGGGTTTGTTTTGTTTCTTTTTTAAAATGTCATTAAAAGATTTCCTTTGTGGCAGTATTTTTTGGGCCTTCCCTGGGACAATTTCTGCTATTTCGTAAAAAAGGGAAGAAAAGAAAAGAAACAAAAAGAAAAAAAAAATGAAAAGAAGAAAAGAGGAAGGAAGGAAGGGAGGGAGGGAAGGAAAGAAGGAAAAGAAAGGGCAAAGACAGACTTATTAAAACAATCTTTCTACTCCCACTAGAGGGGGACTTAATACAACTCTCATTAGGATACAATTAATAAGACAAGGAAAGCGATGTGGAGAAAAAAATGGAGAAAGAAATCATTCCTCATTTTCCTCAGGAAGTTGGGCCCAGTCTTTGCTGGGAGGAAGGTAATCAGAATACTAACTTGAAAGTTAAAAGAACATCAGCTACACTCCCACCTCACCCCTAAGACAGATGGGATACACCTCGGTTTCACTAATACTAAAAGATGGCAGAGACAGGCAGGAAAATTTAAATACAAAAATATGGAGTATTATTTTTCTCTCTTGGGATTAAAAAAAATCCCTTCTATTTCTAACCACCCCCATCCCTGTCTTGCTTTCCCCTCCCCTTACCCCCTCTTCTTTCAGGGATTGGCTTTATTTAAAAAACTATATTTCTGCCCAGGCATTCAAAAATGCTGAGTGCCTCAAGCAAAGTAGTAGAATAAGCATGTTTCTTACTGTTTCTTGGCAACTCTGAGGCCCAAGACCTGCTTCCAATTAGAGATCATGTGGCTTCAGTTTAGTATTATCATGAAAATGAAATTACCACTTTAGAAAAGTCAAGTTATTTTGGAAGTGAAAACTGCAGGTCAGAGCCCACCAAAATTCCAAAAAATTTGCTCAAGAAACGTCTTGTTGAAGGGTCGAAAAGGCCTGGCTGATAAACATCCTGGGGTTGTGACTTGCACCGCTCCTCCAGCGGGCCTCCCCAAGCCCTGTTGTGAAGGTCAAGCTCATTGTCCTTCAAGAAAAGGCATCCTTCTGATTCCAGGTCCAAGCTCACCCTGTTTGCAGAGAGACAGCACCAGCTTCTCAGCTCTTCTTGCCATGCTTGAGCTGCTGATCTTGACCACTCCCGTGGCTGGCACATGCCTACCTTAACTAGCTTTTTCTCCCCACGAGGGTTTATATCTTCCCTCCCCAACAAGGCTGTAAATTCCTGAGAGCAAGGGCCGTGTCTTTCCTTTTTTGTAGTTGCATAAATTCTTAGAATAGGAAGGAACCTCGTCCAATCACTTAATTTAAAGGATAAGGCCTGTTAACTAGTTTCTGGCAGAAACATCATGAGGACTAAGGCCTCTGGCCACACAGGATCCTCCCTGAACCAACAGATTGCCTTACCATCAGGGTGAGCTTGAGATGCTTTATTGACTAGAGATAAAAAACCTTGTATATCAGCACAGTGGTTAAGACTCTAGAGATTCAGAAGCACAAGGTTCAATCCCTGGAGCCTCCACTAACTACCTCCTGTAACTTGAGACAAATTACTTTACTTATTTGAGCCTTCATTTATTCATCTGTAAATCTGGGAAAATATAAATATCTACCTTGGTTTACTGAGGATTGAATTAGAGACTATATGGAAAGTACATAGTCCATGTGGGTATGGTTGGTAAGCACCAAATGAATGGTTATTGTTTTGTTATCACTATTATTACTATGATCATTATTAGGAATGTGTTTGATAGAACCCAAACACAGGGGTGTGTGTGTGTGTGTGTGTGTGTGTGTGTGTGTGTGTGTGTGTGTGTGTGTTTTATAGAAAGCTCCACAGCAAGTCATATGAAAACATGGGTTTGTTTAGAGGAAATGGTCTGTGTCAGCTTTCTGGAACCATCTCTGTGTCAGCTTTCTGGAACAATCTCTGTTACTATGAAATTCCAGGAACTGGAATAAAATAGCAAGGGAGTGGAAGAGAGAGCCAATGGGTTCTTCACAATGCAACTTGAACCAACCAGTTGGCAGGTCAACAATTTGTTAAGCACACATTGTGTATCAGGCACTGTCCAATACTGTAGGAAATTCAGGAAATGTTAAATACAGGCTCTTCAAATGTGCACATCCTAGTTACAGATACAGAGCGAATGGAAAGAGGACTAAAATTCCAGCTATGTGTAATGTGTCTCCTGGAATATATTGACAAGTGCTGGGGAGGTTCAGAAGAAATAGAGATGGCTTCCCGGTGGTATGGGCAAGGAAGATGTCATACAGAGAGTGGAATTTAAGATGGGTCTTGAAGGACTGGGAGGACTCAACCAGGTAAAGATGAGAAAGCAGTGTTCGTCATGCTAAGGGAAAAGTCTATGCAAAGGCCCAGATGTGGAAATTTCAAGGTGCATTTTAAAGCAGTGAGACAAGACTATCTAAAGCTAACAGTACCTCTGTAGGTTTAGGGAATGTAAGAGTAGAAGAGCTTCTTGGAAATATACTGTGAAGTGCTTTGAGTGCTTTGCTTATTACAGGGTCTCAGTATGGTTGTGCAGAGTAGTGTACCTTGGCATTTTGCAGTGTACAACATAAACAACTGTACTTAGCAGTTTGGCTAACTCTTTGGAATTCATCCTGCAGGTAGCCATGAGGCACTGAAGGTTTTTGAGTAAGATGTCAGGATTTGATTTTTATATAGGATGTTGAGGACCATGTACTCAACTTGGAAGAGTTTTGGAAATGAACAGCAGGTCAAAAATAATTAATCACCAATTTGGGGTTGGAAAAGGAGAGAAACAGTAGTGCTCTAAAGCCCTGGCTTTCAGTATTCACAATCTGAGTACCTTTGGAGTCTAAGGAATCCTGATCCAAATTAACAGGGTTTCTGAGCTGACTGGAGCAAAAAAAAAAAAAAAAAGAAAAAAAGCCTTTAGAGTAAAACATACCATAGTTGACTAACCTTTATTTTGGGCTGTTCTAAAATTCTCCTTATCTAATAGCACAATTTCTAAGGGAACTTAACGGAGGAGTGGCAGGCTGTGGGGCTTCCAGGAGGGCAGAAGAAACCATGGTACTATCTAAAACTCTTCAGAGGCAAGAAATGAAGGAGCAGGTGGTTGAGAGGAGGATTTGGTCACAATTACTCCTTTTTTTTTTGCTGTCTTTGAGAACAATTGTTCTGTGGGCTACATCATAAATAGAGACAAATCCATGATCGTGCCAAGAAAAACTCCCCTGGATATAACACAACATTGAGTCTAACATAAGGTGGTGAGGGCAAGGAGGGAGTGTATCACAAAAGAAAACAATGGTGTGTGGTCCTCCTCACACACGCTGGCAATTGATGGGTGACTTTTGATTTCACAGGTTCCTGCCAGTGCCATTGAACCCTGAGCATTTACTCGACATCCAGGGTGACCTGAGGCTCCCAGCCACCCCTTTCTCCAGGGTCCACACATGTCAAGGCTCCCACTGAACCCCAGGGAAGACTGAAACTATAAGGGAACCAGAATGTTTCTGCAAATCAGAAAGGTGTGCGACAGATGCTGGGGTGGGAGTGCCAGGGGTTGGGAACAGACCCCTGCAAGTTTCTGCCACCAACACCAACTTGTGAATTCAAGTTTGAGGCCTCATTTGCAAATGTCTGTGTAAAAGACTCCATTTCCCATGACCCCAGTGGAATCTTACTTGGCTGGCTGGACAAAGCATCCTAAGGAGAAAAACAAATTCTCTGGGGCTTCACAGGAAACTTATAGAATCCCTACATGAGCCCCACTGCTCAAAGGCAGGAGGACTGTGTGGAGGGCAGGGATCCCACAGCCACACTAAGGAAGCCTCTTCAGACCCTGAGAAAGCAGAGATTGGGAGGGAGAGCACAGGGTGGTCCATGGCTCTTCCACACCCTGGAGGGCAACAGGACCAGGGTCCCCACCCCATCACTCCCCCATCTACCGCACTCAGACACACCTGGGAAGTGTGAGCTGTTCTCTCAGAGAGACAGGCCCAGGCAAAGTCCCACTGACCCCGCAGCTTTCCCATCCCAGAGCCTGCCTGGCCCAGGGCAGACTCCTAACCACCCAGCCACAAGGTGTGCCTCTGGAAAGCAATGACCCGGGATTGCTGCAAGCAGAACAGCGTGATCCAGAGCGAGGTTCTGGATGGCTGGCATTCTGCTCCACTGCCACCACCTGGGACAGCAGTGGGGATTAGCTGCATTAACTGTGTTCTTTCATTTCTTTTAAGTGCTGCTTGGCTCATTTCAACCAGGGGCTCCAGAAGGATTGCGGAGCACTGCAGAGGCACTCCGGGTGCGGAAACACCTGAGTCACAAGAGGAGTTCTCTGAGGCTCTTTCCGCTGGTCATCACTGCTCAGGTGACACACAACATATTCCCAACTTCCTCTTTTCTTGCCTTTTTCTCATACACACAGGTGTGTGTGTGCGTGTATGCGTGTCTGTGTATGTAGACATAAATGTAGATATATAGTAAATAAAACATTGCAACACAACACAGTACAACACAATAAGAGGAAATACCATACAATATAATATCCTTATATACCACCATTGAGATCAAGACCCTTGAGACTAACTTGTGGACAACAGTCCATTTTAGCAACCCCCACTCACTGAAAGTCACTTTAGAGCAGGTTTGCTCTGAGATCTCTGCCGCTACCAACATTCCCTGAGGAAATATCAGTTGTAGTTCCCATCCGTGCTCCAAATGTTCTTTGTGGGTAGATTTTTTGCTCAATTCACAAAACTAGAAGCTTCCAGGTTACATGTACAACCAATCATCAATATGCTCCATATATTGGGTGAACAGTTCATTCCAGATCCGTCTTCTGTTGAGCAAAAGTGGGCTCACACGGGCAGATGGCACAAGCGTCTCCTCTAAGTTCCACAGGCCCTTCTGCCTCTCTTCTTGACCCCTTATTCATCTCCTCAACTTTTCCTGCTGCGAATGTTATAAGAATGAACTGTTCTCAATGAGAACATCACACACCGGAGCCTGTTGGGAAGTCGGAGGCAAGGGGAGGGAGAGCATTAGGACAAATACTTAATTGCATGAGGGGCTTAAAACTTAGATGATGGGTTGATAGGTGTAGCAAACCATCATGGCACATGTACATCTATGTAACAAACCTGCATGTTCAGTACATGTATCCCAGAAAATAAAATAAAATAAGAATGAGCTGTTCTCCCATAGTCTCACTACCACCTATGCCTAGATGTCGATCCCTAACTCTTCTTGTATAATAAAGAGATAAATTTCTGCCAAAAGTGCTCAGATATCTCTGGGTGTTCAAATCTTCCATTCAGGCCACAGAATCTGAATTTGTGGATCACCCAAGCCATCACCACCACCCCTAAGTCACCCCCATCTCCTATTGAGACTACAACTCCTGGTGGCTTGATGCTACATCTGCCTGCATCAGATTTCTTCAAGAGGTCTCCCGTTTATTTATTCATTCACAAACATTTACTGAACAGGCACTAAGAGTCAAGCACTAGGTGCGTTGGCTCACATCTGTAATCCCAGCACTTTGGGAGGCAGAAGCTGGTGGATCACTTAAGTTCAGGAGTTCGAGACCAGCCTGGCCAAAATGGTGAAAACCCATCTCTACTAAACATACATCAGCTGGCCATGGTGGCAGAGGCCTGTAGTCCCAGCTACTTGGGAGGCTGAAGCAGGAGAATCGCTTGAACCCGGGAGGCAGAGGTTGCAATGAGCCAAGACCATGCCATTGAACTCCTGTCCGGGCAACAAGAGCGAAATTCTATCTCAAAAGAAAAAGAGCCAGGCGCTGTTTGTCCTAGGCCCTAGGAATCAGGCCAGTAAGCAAAACTGCCAAAGTCTCTGCCTTCCTGAATCTTACATTCTGATGAGGAGAGAAAGCTAATAAACAAATGCTGTATAATAGTCAGGGGCTCAAGTGCTAAAGATAAAAATAGAATCAGTGAAGAGGATGGAGAAGGACCCAGTGGGTAGCACTTCAGATGTTGAAGGGCTAGTCAGAACAGGCTCTCTGAAGGGGAGACACTGGAGGGGGCTGAGTGCAATGTGAGAGCATGGCATGAGGGTATCGCTCACCTATGAAAACACAACCCTCAATTCTCCTTGGCAATGGAAGGCAGTAACACAAATTAAACTCCCTTTATTGTTGCAGCACTGAACATCTATCACATGCTTTTACACCCATCACCGCATTCACTTCTCACAAAACTCCATGGGGTATAATTCACATTTTAAAGATGCTGCGATGGAGGCCTCAAGAGGGGAAGGAACTTCCCAAGGGCATTCTGAGAAAACCCGGTGGCAGAGCTGGATTAGAACCCAGATCCTCTCACTACCAGCCAAACACTTCCTAGGAGAATAAATCATGCTAAACAGCCTTAACCTCAGGTATATTTTGCTTAAGATTTCCATCAGAGGTATGTGCCTCTGAACTGACGAATGTCTGCTCAGGTATGTACACTGTCTGTGCAGCCCTCATTCCCTTCCAGCATGACCTAAAACTGCTGAATGGTTACAAATGGGCTAATGAGTTACGGAACTACCATAAGTATCCCACTCTTAGGTAAATAGGAGCTGCCTATATTCAATAAAAAACCCAACAGAAAGGAGATAAAGAGCAGCATGTGCACACTATGTGTACTACATTCACTAAAACTACTACATACATATATGCATGCACTTGCCCAGCTATGTATGTGTATGAATAGATTCCTTCTGGACCTTTAACACAAGTCCCAACTTATCTCATGTATAATAGAGAATAAAGTGGAAAACCTCCAGTCCTACGTAACTTTGGACACTCTTTTTCCATCTTTGACCTCAGTTTCCTCTTTTGTAAAAAGAACAATTAAATTAGGTGGTCACTAAGTTTCTCTCCCTTTCTGGCATCCTACAGTTCTATGCAAACATACAGATTTGAGTAAGAACCCTAAGCAAGCCCTTTGGTGATGTGCCACATTGTACCTGTCTAGAGAGACTTTCTTGGCTAGAGATACTACCTTCCATGATTCACTTTCCCAACAGAGATGGTCTTCCCAAGCTAAACACTTCCTAAGCTTTTCTGAGGTGAAGGATGAAGTATGTTGATTTCTTCTAAATCAGTGTTCATTGCTGATTGGAAAACTGAGGCAAGGTAAATCCTTTGGGGATGAAAATGAGAATAAAAGGGAGGATCAGGAAAGGGGCAGAAAACAAGAAAAGGAGATGAAAGAAAGACAAGATGAAGAAAGGAAGAGAGCAGTGGTAGTGGTTGGTGACAGAAGGGTAGGAGCAGGGACAGGATATGTCCTAGAAAAGTGTTTCCCAAGCTTTGTGTTTTGTTTCTTGTATAAGGTACATAGGCTTCATTAATAAGAAAGTGTGTGTGTGTGTGTGTGTGTGTGTGTGTGTGTGTGTGTGTGTGTTTGGAAGTGTGTATTAATCATACTAGTGATGGGCATATGAAATCAATTATTCCCCCAACTTCCTCTGAAATCTACTGGAGAGACCACATACATGGTGTTTCCTCAAACTGGCACCAACATATTCATCTTTCCGGATACATTCCTGTTATGATCACTTCTCACGCTGGGATGCATCCCCAAATTCTCTTTTCTTGTCCAATCCCATCACTGGTTTCTCCTGCTCTCTTGGAGGAACAAGTTTTGTGTTATCCCCTTAGCCAGCTTCAGCCAAGGAAAGCTTTCCTGTCTCAGCTTTCACACTCTTTCTGTAAGCATTCTCTGTGAGGGAAAAAATACTGTTTTTCCTCTGCTTTCACACTACAACATCAACACAGAAGGCTTCTGTGACCAAATGTGTCCAAGTTTTTCCCCCACAAATTAAGCAAGCAATCAATCCTGCAGCAGACACCAGCTGGGTGTCCTCCAATTCAATCCTGATACCATCTACCTGGAAGTAGCATCAGATCCCACAAGTTGAGGGTTCAGCCGCACAAGACTGCCTCCCCCCACTTCAGACACCAATCTCAGTTAATAAATTGTCACCTATACTTCTGTCTGATCAGCTATAAATTGGGGATCCCCTGACCCCCTTTTGAGATTTGATTAATTTGCTACAGCAGCTCACAGAACTCAGAGAAACAGTTCATCACACTTACCAGTGTATCATAAGGGACATTACAAAGGATACAATTAAGAGGTGCCTAGGGCAAGGTATGGGGGAAGGGAAGCTTCCATATCCTCCTTGGGCACACTGCCCTCCAGGAACCCCTGTGTGTTCAGCTCTCCAGAAGCACCTGGAACTCAGTCCTTTTGAGTTTCTATGGAAGCTTCATTACAAAGGCATGATTGATTACATCATTGGCCATTGATGATCAATTCAACTTTCATCCCTTTTCTCCTTCCCAGAGGCTGATGGGTAGGACTCTCTAATTAGAAAGTCCCAACTCTCTAATCTTGCCTTGGTCTTTCCAATGATTAGCTCCCATCCTGAAGCTACCTACGGACCCCCACCCACCAGTTATCTCATTAGCATATGGAAAGACATATCACTTGGGAGAGTCCATGGACTTCAGAAGTTATATCCCAAAAAATGGGAAGAAGACCAAATACGTATTTCACAATATCACATTTGTTACTCCACTTTCTTCCTTCTAGTTCCCTTTCACATTGAGCTCTTTTTATTCATTTCTCTAGGTGCACATTTACCTGCAGCTAGAGCATCCCAAATCTATAGAGATAATCTTCAAATTGGTTGTGTGTACCTCTGTGGGGACCCAAAGACTTTCCAGAGGGATACTCAAATGTGAATAAATTGGGAATCACTTTCCAGATCCTTGACTCCATAGATGCTCTTGAACTTGGTCCCCCAACCAGCCTGTCATTCTGCATCTGCACTTCCCTTTCACAGACACCATTTTCCCTACTTGACAAAATATTACATATTTCTTGCCTACCCAGATCTTGCTTTGGAACATGACTTTGGTGAGTATAAATCTCTAGTATATCAAACAAGGGGACAATTCAATAATGCATGGATCCTGGAAGGAATCCCTTGACAACAAAGCAATGAAGACTTTAGTAAGAATTATCGAAGGGCTGGAGCCTTATCTTAAAAAAAAAAATTAATGATGTAGCTCTGCAACTTTCATCATGTGTCTATCTACCTGTCTGTGAGTTAGGAATGAATGGTTGCTATAGAAATGCACCAATTTGAGTTGAAAATTTACATCAGATTTTTTTTCTGGCAAAAAAGTAAGGTTGATCTGTTTGACTGTGTGAACTGCCTTTGCCAAAGTGATTTTATATGACTGGACATTTTCAAAAACTGAATGAGTTCTAAGGTTATGACAAAAATATTTAAAGCACATGCATAATATGTCAGGAATTACATTTGCAACTAGTAAACTTGTAATGAAAATTGTTTAGATGCTGTGATAGATTGTATTTTTGTTTCTATTTGCCACCATCCTCATACTAAGACTATACTTGGATCAGGTTTTGTCATACGACCTTCTTTTGCCCATAGAATGTGAGCCATAGCCACACAGAAGCTTTAAGAACAATTGCATGATTCTGGCAGAACTATTTTTTCTCTTAAAAATGCATGTCTCAAACAGCAGGTGCTTCTTGAATCTGGATCCTGGCAAAAAGAATCCATGTGGAGCAGAGTCACAGCCAAAGTATCAGGTAAGCAAGAAATAAAACTTTGTTGTTATAAGTCTATAATTAAGGGCATGTTTGTTGCAACAGCATAACCTAATTAAAGCTGACTAATATGTCTGAGAGGCTAAATACTTTTTAACATTTTATTTAGAGAATATGAGGGTAAAAATGTTACAGACCAACATTTTAGATCAATGACCATTTCCCATTAAATAAGCCACCTTTTATCCATTCTCCAGGCTTATTAATCAAATGTTAGATGTGAGCACTGGAGAGAAGAACACATACTCCTCAATCTCAAGGAAATTACAGTCTAATATAGCAGAGATATACCTCACTGACTGATGAGCATGACCATATGGGTCCAGAGAACAGAGATATCACAGAGAAGGGAATGCTTACATTTGTGTAAGGTAGAAAACATTGAGGAATAATTACTGAAAGAGATGTAGTAGGGAAGGACATTTCAGTCACACACAAATGTATATATAAATTCCTAGAGATGTAAAAAGACATGTTTACAGAACCACAAACATCTGATATTGCTGGCATCCAGTTCTCAAAAGCAGTGGTGAAAAATATAGCCTGTGGCAGACAGATCCTAGATCCCTGCCTCCTGGCGTTCATGACCTATATATCCCTCTCCCTCTGGGAGTGGGAAGGACCTATCACTTACTTCTAATCAATGCAATATGGAAAAAGTGATGGTATATTCCTCCCATGATTCAATTACATAAGACTCTTAAATGACTAACCCTGGAATCTCTTTCCCTTGCTGGCTGTGAGAAAGAAAGCTGCCATGAAGTAAGTGGAAGCTTACCATGCAAGAAACTGCAGGAGGCCATTAGTAGCCAAGGATGGCCTCAGTCCTGCCACACAAAAAATAGTTCTGCCAAAAATCCAAATGAATGTAGAGGTGAATTCTTCCCCAGATGAGCTTCTGGTGAGACCACAGCCCTGCTCAATAGCTTGATTACAGCTTGGTGAGACCCCGAAGCTTACAGCAAGGTTAGTTTTTTCCCCGGCTCCTGACCCATGGAAACTGTGAGATAATAACTGTGAGTTGTTTTAAGTCATTACATCCATGGTACTTTCTTACACAGCAATAGAAAACTAAAAGACATCTAGAGCTGTGGGAAGGGGCTGTGCTAAAGAACTCAGCCAGGAACCTTGAAAAGAACTCTAAAGGAAATGATTGAAGTAAGATTGGGAGAACTTTGACCTTTACCATTCTTAATCATATGAGATCATAATAATCTTTACCATTCATACCTAATATGCCGACTACACTTAGTACTTTGATGAATGGATGAATGGCCACCCAAGAAGTCTTCATAGAAAAGTCAGATGTGAGCAGGTTCTGAAGGAGGGCAACAGTTGGATAAGTACTGAGGAGCAGAGAACTTTCCTATTGGGAGCAAGGGAGTGCCAGAGGTGTGGCAATGGAGTAGAGGTTCAAGAAACATAAAGAAGACCTGTCTGTTAAAGAGAAGGGTGGGAGAATTTAAATAAACAGTAAAAACATGGATGGGAAAATTGATTGGGGCCAATTTTTTACTTCAAAATCCTTAAGATCAATGTCCTGTTGAGCCCTTATGTTCTTAGCCCATCCATGACTGTCTCACTATCATCTTTTATCACCTTTTAATAGCTTCCTATTATCTTTGGTATTAAATCAATACTTCTTCTCAACACCTACAAGCACCACCTGATGTAGCATATCTCTCTTGCCTCAATGCATAGCCCCAAGACCCCTAGGACTCTGGGCTCATTTACTCAGATCACCCAAATTCTCCTGTCCTCCTGTCCTTGGGTCCTTCACACAAGCCAGGATAGATTGATCACTTAATTCATATGATCTCATATGATTAAGTGAAGGCACATTCCAAGCAGGACTTCCCTGAACTCTCTGCATCCCAGTTTGAGGTCCTTCTTTGTCGCATGCTCTCATGGCACTTGCCTGCTTCACGGCCTGTACCATTCTTGTAAATACAACCCTGGGTATGAACTGTTAGGTATCTGTGGATCTCACTAGGGCATATGAGACCTAGGCTGTGTTGCTTACCACCACATTCCCCAGAGCCAGAATAGTGCCTGCCACAGAGCTGGCACTTGATAAATATTGCCCCAATGAGTATATGGATCTATGGGCCCACTCTCTGCTGGAGTTTGACGCAGTACAGGTAACAAGAGTTGAAACTCGAACTGGTGCTTCTACCATTCACCCTGTGCTGGGCTTTGTACCCAGAGCATGAAATAAACCTATGTCACAGCAGCTTTCTACTCACCCACCTGAGACAGAGGGGTCACTAGACACAAGGACACACTGTGAACTGACAGTACACAAAATGCTTTTACAGTCATCCCTCAACGCAAAGTGAGGAAAGTCACAGGACAACTAAATCATACCCACTTCTAGCAATTCCATTTCTTATTATTCTCAGAAAAGCAGTGTTAAAAATAAATAAATAAATAAGGTCTGGCTTGGCATCTCTGCCCACCATAGCCGCATAATGTTTTTATTGGCAAGATGTCACAACAAACTTATGCATTTGGTTTTTTCAAATCACCATTGATAGGTAAGAAACCAGGAGGTTTTGATATGCCTAGGGTCACATGGCAAATTAACAGTAGAACTGAGGTTCAAGCTAAAAATGACAGGAGAGTCAACATATTTATTGAATAGGCTTTGTTCAACTGTGAGCTCTTGGGTTACATCTGGTGACTTCATTCCAACTGTATGTAGACCGAGAGAAATGCCAGTCTGGTAGAGAACTTATTAATTAGAATGTAAGAGGACTTAGGGCTTTCTAGGGTTGATGCCAAATTCGGTATGAGGACACGCAGTGGGTTAAGAGGAAACGAATGCCTGAGAGGGGCGGCCTTTTTGAGACAGAGAACAGGGGAAGAGAGGGAGTTGGCAGAGCTCAGCCTGAGGTGCAGGGACTCCCAAAAAGGTCCCAGTGCAGGGAGAAGTGGGTCAACGTTTGATGCTTTTAGAAACTCGGAAGAAAAGTGGTTTAAAAATGGGGCCACTAGACTGGATTTCATCCTGACTTTAGGACTTCTTTTCTGAGTGACCTCAGAAAAGTGACTAAATCTAGTTAACGAGTAAACCTCATGGGGTTATTACAGAAATTAAACGGAGTAAGTCAAATAAAGCAGAGATGGAAAACTACAGATGTTCCTTGACTAACAATGGCGTTACCTCTCAATAAACATTGTAAGCTGAAAATGCATAGAATACACCTAACCTACCAAATGTCACAGCTAAGCCAACCCTACCTTAAACATGTTCAGCACACTTACGTTTGCTTACAGTTGGGTAAAATCACTTAATGTCAGCCTGTTTCTTTAAGTGTTGGATAACTCATGTAAGACCGTACCGTAGAGTATTGGCTGTTTATCCTCATAGTCATGTGGCTGACTGGGAGCTGCAACCTGCTGCTGCTAGCAAGCATCACAAAAGAGTCTCATACAGCATATTGCCAGGCCAGGAATAGCAAAATTTGAAATTCAAAGTGTGGTTCCTACTAAGTGTGTATTGCTTTTGTACCACTATAAAGTAGACAAAAATCATAAGTTGAACCATTGCAAAATGGGGATCCATCTGCGTAGCCCGTGGATCAAACTGAGTCCACTCCTTGCTTTTTGCAAATAAAGTTTTATTGGAACACAGCTGCACCCATTTGTTTACGTATTTATCTATGACTGTTTGTACACTCAGAGGCAAAGTTGAGTAGCTGCAACAGAGAACTCATGGCCTGCCAAGCTGAAAATAGTTACTATCTGGCCCTTTCCAGAAAAGTTTGTGACCCTTACTCTAAAGCAATTAATACACATTTAGTAAAATGCATTAGCATCTAGCCTGGAAGAAAGTAAGTACTCAATAAACATTAGTTCTTATTATCCAATCCCGTCCTGTCAGATGTAGGATCAGATTGGGTAAGTGATTTGCCCAGGAATGCTAAGCTAGATAGCAGAAAAGAAACAGGGCTCAAGAAAGAAGATTAAGTGCCCAGCCTGGGCTATCAGGAGACCTAATCCAAGCAGACTGTGTGCAAAGGACACAGGGAGTTCAGTTCCAGGAAATCTGCATGTCAAATCCATGTCTTATGAGTTGAGATGGATATAGAAGAAAAATTTATTGTAATCAAGAATAAAAATGCTATGGACAGAAACTTTCCTAAGATGTGTAATAAGAAAATCCAAGAAGAGAGGCCTGGAGAGAAAGGTTTACAGAAAGAATGACTGTGGCAAGTTACCCTAGAGTGATAAAAACCAGCTAGCAAATGTTCATCTAAATTAAATTTGGGAACTGTTCAGTCATTGCAGTTCATGATTTACATACCAGGAAACTAGATTTAAAACTTTCCATTTAATTTGTGTTTTGTAACCCTGAAAATACAATCTAGAATATAAATAATGAAAATCAGCATAGACAGGTCAATGATACCTTTGTACAATCAAATTATCATTTAGGTGTGTCTGAGGTGGAGGTGGTTATTGTATGTAAGAAGTTATATCAGAAGTTCTTGAGCAAGCATGCAATTTTAACATGAAACAGCCAAACTGGAGACAAAAATAATCTAGCTACTAGTTGTTTTTGTTTTGTTTTGTTTTTGCTCACCCAGTAGCGTCTAACATAAGGATGGCAAATACTATTCATGTAAATACTTGTCATATGTACTTCCACTTCTTTACCCACAGCAGACATTACTAACGTTCTTGGCACATTTTCTCCTTGATCCCAGACTGCTTCAGAAGTCTCCGGAGTGTCATGCTCTATGAATCTACTATGTAGCATTCAAGATGAAATAAAATTGCTATTCCCAGATCCAAGGTACATGGTAGATGCTTATTAAAATTTTACTGAATGGTGAAGAATAGGTAAATGAAATGAATGAATACATGAACAGGTAGGTGATTCAACTGTAGACCTCTCTAAATGCAGCAGACTCTTGTTTGTTTATACCATTGATCACAAGAAAAACCAAGTAAGGTGAAGTTGGAGCAGGGTTGAGTATTTACAGGAGAAGAACAATTCCAGCTCATGCTTGGATCCTTAAAGTCATGGTGACAACTGCATCTCTAAAGACCTGAATATGGGAGAAAATGGCTCTGGAACCCACTTGTTGCAATTGTCCAGAAGCAAGAGTTACTATAGTGAGGACTCATTCATTTGTTTATTCAATAAATCTTCATTTCATCAGTCAGGGTCCCAGCAGGATGTGGATAATGGAGGAAACAGATAACCTCAAATGGAGTCATTTTATGAGTTTCATGAGGAGGCTATTACCAAGAATAGTGCAGTGCCCTGGGGCTAGAAACGAAGGGAGCCATCACCCTCCCTGAGCCCAACAGGAGCTGCCGTTTTAGTAGAGGGACTCAGCCAACCTGTATGCAGGTTTACTCCAGGTTCTTCCATGGGCTGTGCGAAAGGGAAGTTGGGGCAAGGGAGGCCACTGATATATAGTTCATAAAAGTCAGCTTCCTGGCCCAGCGTAGGGAGCAGGAGGGGAGTGGACCCGAAAAGATAAACAAAATAGATCAACACAAAGCTGGGCAATAGCATTGAGCAATATTTTGTCCAAGACACTGAGCGCTCAACAGTGAACAAAACAAACAAGGTCCTTATTCATAAGAAGCTTAGAGTCTAATGTGGGGAAGAGAAATGCTGAACTAATTAATATATTAAGATGATTTCAGGATATTTTAGAAAACCCAAAGCTAGTGGTATGTAACAATATTGTTTCTATTACATTTTCCTAAATTAAAAAATGAACCATCACCAACAGATAATGCAGATGTCAGGAGACAGCGCTTGGCCTAATTGGCTGTTTATTCTTAAAGAAGAAACCAGGCACTATTTTCCTATCTTGTCTTTTGATCACATGCTTGCTTCCAAAGTCATTCTCTCTTTGATAGTTTGAGACAACAAATTTTTGGTTTTGGAATGGGCGCCTTGTTTAATCCTGGTTTCTGCAATCTTGGTAAATCAGGGAGAAAGATATGTCCAGTTGGCAACAGAAGAATGTTTTATTTGCGTAAGAAAAAGAAAATAGATATTTTTTTTTCTGAGTTGCAGGAACGGAGTCTTGACCATATTTTGGTTTTTAACATCCATTCATTTCAAGAAACTTTTTGATTTCCAATCTGTTCTTGATTCTATTCAAAGAGAACTGTGACATTTCTCTCCACTAATAATATTCTAAGGCTTATTATCCTAAAGGCTCTTTCTGAAAGGCTGTGAAAGGAAGCTGCTTTGGCCAGAAGTTTTGAAGGTTTACTTTGGTTGGGGGGACCTGAAGGTTGGCAAGTGGGTGGGGGTGCAATTGAGGGAGAGTGTTTATTACCAGGACACCAAGTTCTGATCCCCAAATTGACAAGCCATGCCTTAAGTTAGGAAAATGGAGAAGGCCTGGCTGGACTTCAGAAAAACATGCAAACAAATTTACCATACGATGGGTTCACGATATTAAATTAAATATTCAGCAATCACAAATCTTATAACACATTCCAGAACAATCGAGTGTGTGAGAGAGAAAGAGACCTCAAACCAGCTGAGCCAGTATTTAAAGCCTTTTTAATTTAACAGAACCCATTTTTTATGGTATCCAGGATATGTTTCTGGCTTTTCAAGCTGTCACATGATCTCTTGTCCAGATGTGAGGGTGTATATCTGGGACTGGACCAGCCAAAAACCGCAGCACTTTCCTTCAGCTTGTAGCTTGTTACTGTAACTCAACCGTACTCCTCTCAGCTACAGAAGCCCCACATTAATATGTGGTACAACAACAATAACACAGGAGGGGATAAAGTTAACCAAAACATTCACAGGAATCTGGAAAAGAGGAGAGGCGTGGGGTGGGGCGGGGGTGGAGAGGGAAGGAGAGCCAACTCAGATAGGTTTATTTGTCAGCTCCACACAACACTGAAAATGAAACCACCAAGTGTGTGGTGGTCTAAAAACTTCCCTTTTTCTCACCTACTGTGAACAGCTTTTACCCGAGGACAAGACTTCCTGGAGCTTTCTTCAGGAAATTAGCAAATGCCTCTGTTTGGAATGTCAGGTTGCAGGAACCCACAGCAAGGCCAGAAAGTGCCTCAAGAACTGCAGAGTGTAGAGCTTCTCCTTCAAAGAAATTTCTGGAAGCCCAAGCCTTCACCACAGAGCACGCGGGAACAGGAGACAGAGGGCAACTGCCTGCCTGCCCAACTTTGCACTTTTGCCAGTGACCTCTGAGGGACCAGCCCATCAAGCGGTTCAGAAGGCTTCTGGCAATCAATTACGTTGGTGAAGCCGAGGTTTCTTTGTGTACAAAGCGGGGACAGTAATAGAACCTGCCTGGAGGAGATGTTTTCAGGATTAGAGGAAAGCACTTAGCATCTTGCTTGCCTCAGTGGGTGTTTTCATTCATTCTTGAATCCACAAATGTTGACCAAGCACCTACTATGCACCCCTGTTCTAGAGGCTTGGGCTACCTCTCTGAACAAAACAGATGAAGATCCTGACCACAAGGAACTTACATAAGGACGGGGGGGAAATCACATACTAAACAAGAAAACAAATTCATACCTACAAAGGCAACACGTGCTATGGCAAAAAAAAAAAAAAAAAAAGAGAAAATCCTGCTGGGGGAATAGGAGCATCTGGGAAGTAGGCACCATTTAATAAAGTGGTAAGAAAGGTGGCTTTTAAATTAATTAAACAAATCAAACATTATTTATAATCTTGTCTTAATTCACAAAGGACATCTTTCACGTCAGTGGGCTCTCCCACCCTGTCTCTAGCCCTAACAAATGGCTTCATGGGAATGAATGTTCAAAGCCAGATAGTGCTTGGGGCCTCAGAGGCCTCTACCACTGATGATCTTGCTCCCCCGTCTGCCCAGCCCACGTCGGAGGCTCACCAGGCCTAGAACTGTGCCTCTGACTAGTCATGGAGTTGGAACAAGTGGCCTGTCTTGAGCATGCATTGTGCAGCTGGCTCCTGCTGGCTCACCTTAAAGCAGAGAGGGTGAGGCAAGTCGAGCTCCATGTCCCCTTTCATGCAATTCTGATTCTCCTCTAAAGGGGAACAAAAGGTGAGAGCCAACAGTGTATTAAGGGAAAGGCTTGAATTCTTCTTCGCCTTAACTCCCATCCTTGCAGTTCCACGGAACCCAGATGCCAGAAGAAAACTCTATCCCGAGCCCTCCCCCAACACACTCTGCTTTCAGGACACTTTTCCTTCTTCCTTAGAGTGTCAATCCCTCCAAATCCTCTGTGCTCTGCTCGGTTTGACTTCAGCTCCAGTGGTGAAAGGGAAGATTTATTTCCACAACTTTCTGTGGAGAGTGTTTCATAGAAGACGTATTGTTTCTAGCAAGATCTTCACCAGGGCTGAGGAAGAGGCAAGCAATCTCCCCCGGAAATAATGCCACATTTCTTGGAAATCATTGACTCTGCAAAAGAAATAAAGAAAAACCTATAATCATTTCAGCTAAGTAGTATGCAGCTATCTATATTTTATGTTTAAATACATGCAGGTATGTGGTGCAATACATATATACACATGTTCAATCGTATAATCTCAGGGTCAGAAGGGCACTTATAGTAGAATTTCCTCTCTTACTATAATGCACTGTGAATTATGCCTGCATTAAGTGTAACACGGGTTACAGCCAAGGAGAAATATCTACCCAGCTGCAGTTCAGCTAGTCTACTGAAATGCTGCAGATGGCAACTGACAATGCCAGGATCTTAATTCACAGCCTAAATTATGAGAATTAAATTAATTTTAAAATACTTTAATGTGGTTTAAGGTGAGTTTAAAGGCAAAGAGGTTAATAAAAGACTAAGTTTTAGCAATGGTTCATATCTCTGGCTACACACTAGAATCACCTGGACTGCAGTATTTTTAATTCATATCTATAGAGAGCCTTATTCACAAAGTAGTCCAGCATGCATTATGCTAGGCTGATTTTTGCAGCAGTAAAGTATTCTGCTTCTAATAGTGAAAATTTGTAGCAAGAAGGCTCAAATATAATTAATTTCTTCTCAATAATATCTAAAATGAAATCACTCTCCTCTCCCTCCATAGCCATACTGTGATTTATTTATTTACTTATTTATTTTTGAGATGGGTTCTTGTCTGTCACCCAGACTGGTGTTCAGCAGTGCTGTGATCATGGCTCACTGCAGCCTCAAGCTTCCAGGCCCGAGTTTCCGCCTTCGGAGTAGCTGGGACTACAGGCACACCACCATACCCAGCTAATTTTTCTATTTTTTATGAAGATACAGTCTCACTATGTTGGCCAGGCTGGTCTCTTACTCCTGGCCTCAACTAATCCTCCTACCTCAATTTCCCAAAATGCTGGAGTTTTAGACATGAGCCACCATACTTGGCATGCCCTGATATTTTTTATTGGCCTTTGACAAGGGCCTTTTGATTCATCTTGTTGCAAAAAGGTAGAGTACTTGAAAGAATCATAGTCTAGAAATCAAGAAACATGGTCTTCTGCTCTGACGCCAATAACTGTATGCTTCTATGTCTGGCCTCAGCTTGCTCTTTCATAAAATGGGCAGATTGTCCAAGGTGACCTTAAAAATCCCTTCTTTTAGAAAGAGAGCATTGAGGTTGTAGAAGGAGTGTGGACTTTGGATTCAGAGAGATAACAGTTTGATTCCCAACTCAGCCACTTCCCAAACAGGCAGCCTTGGTTTGTCTCTGAGTTTCAGAACAGCCATTGGTAGGCATTTATTGGGAAAATGAATTGAGATGAGGAAATTTTGCAAAATAGATGCAATTACATATTAATTTTTATTCCATTAGATTCCCTTTCTGTTCTCAGACCCTTCCTCTTGCCCCCTGAATTAACAGGCAATTCAAGTAAAGTATGAGTTTTTTAACCAAAGAAACCCATCCAAATGACAAAAGGAAATGTCTACCTTGCACCCTTTTCTATCCAGTAGAATTACTCTTAGATTCTACCCATGTGACCCAAAAGAAACAGAATTGTCAGGGCCAGGCACAGTGGCTCACACCTGTAATCCCAGCACTTTGGGAGGGTGAGGTGGGCAGATCATGAGGTCAGGAGATCGAGATCATCCTGGCTAACACGGTGAAACCTTGTCTCTACTAAAAATACAAAAAATTAGCCGGGCATGGTGGCATGTGCCTGCAGTCTTGGCTATTCAAGAGGCTGAGGCAAGAGAATCGCTGAACTCAGGAGGAGGAGGTGGCCGTGAGCCAAGATCACGCCACTGCACCCCAGCCTGGGTGACGGAGCAAGACTCCGTCGTGTCAAAAAAAAAAAAAGAAAGAAAGAAAGAAACAGAATTGTTGATGCAATCAGCAGGCTCTCTGCATTCAATTCACTTCCTGGAGTTGGTGATTCCCTTTGGTGCTTCGAAGGCAGACATTTTAGGCTATGGGAGGACAAGCACTCCGTGGAAACCTCCAAATCCCATTCCATCGTCACCCACTGGCTTTTCCAATGTTAGGTAAATCTTACTTGCCTCAGCCACTTCCTTTAATCTCATCAAGGACAGGCCCTCAGAGTGGCCATCTTTGGGTAAATTTGATTGTTTCAGTCTTTTCACGGGAGGGAAGAGTCTCTTGAGAGAGAGGAGAAATGAAGGCTAACATATTCTTGTCATTCTTGAATGACCTTCTAATAGCTTGGGTGTCCTGGGAATTTGTCCAGCCCTGTGTGTGGAAGGCTTTCTACTTTGAATGAAATAATCCACTTGAATAGCCCAACAAGTCAAATCCAATGGGAGATAAGCCAAGCATCATTCTTTGCCACTTTTAGCCAACTTGTAACTATAGAATATAAGTTTGGTGTCTGGATCATTTTGTGAGCCTGGCCATTGGAAAAACGTCTAAATCTGACTTGTTCCCTGAATGAATATGACTTGGGGTATGGGGGTGGAAGGGAGAAGAGAAAAATGAACTGGAGCTGTGTGAAATTTGACAGTTTCGGTTCACAGGGGTTTGAGCTAACTTCTTTCTGTTTCAGTTCATGCAGGCTTCCCTCCTTTGGAGAGAAGATTTGACTTTCGGGTTGAAAGAAGCTAAACAGAACCAAAACCACATTATTTGACGTACTTTCAGGTTGAATTGAGGAGAAGAAAGAAGTGGAAAGGTTGCCCCAGCCTCATTCCAATTTCTCCTACAAAAACTCGCACCTGGTTTACCTCCAGAGTTCTCTGTTTCCTGGTCAACTTTCCTCCCAGCTAGATTCAAGTTGAATTGTAAACCCAAATCCCTACATATTTAGCTTATCCTGGAGGCCCACTCCCTGAGCTCTGAAAGAGCAGAGCCAGTCTTAGGAGGGACAGAGCCTACCTTGAAAGATCCATATGCCCCCAAATGTCCCTATCGATTGTTGACCTTTCTAAAATCCCCCTTGGAGCCAGGGATAGTGACCAGCAAGGAATCTGGAGTTGAACTCCACTCCCACATCTTACTATCTATGGAGTCTTCAGTGGATTAATCACCAGGCTCTTGACACAAACCTTAATGATTTTCTTTAAGTTCTAAAATTTATCTAATACTAAAAATCACATTTTTCCCCCTTTGTGGTGAAGTCAACATATTTAGTAGAGACTCATTCATCCCTTACTAGCCCAGTCCCCAGAAAAGGGCTAAGGGGTTTGGGAGGAGTTGATAATTTCTAACATTAGAAATGTTTAGGAGAATGGGAGACTGCTAGGCCCTCAAGTGGGGGTGAGGATGAAGTTTGGTGAGCTCAGGAGGAAGTAGGAGGAGGTATATCTAGTGGAGCTGGGGGGTATTGAAATCAACCCCACCTATTCCACAATTTGACCACAGACAGGAGACACCCTCCTACAGATGTGCACAGTTCCTCTGAAAAACAAAAGTCCCCTCACCAGCCGCGGGGACTGCAGCCATCTCTCCCAGTCCTACTCTTTCCTGACTGAGGCCATCATTCAGCCCAAATCACATCTGTCCCTCTGAGGTCTTAGCCTGAGGAAATCAGTCACAGAGTGACCAATACCCCTACTTCATATTACCTGGCATTTCCAAATAGAAAGATAAAGGGAAAGAAGGTGATAGAGAAAAAGATAATCTTCCATATAGGGAGAACAATTGCTCCTAAGGTGGCTTCGGTTTCCAAAAATTAATTTGCATATGCCCTAAGAAAATTCCTGCAGCAGGTGGAACTACTTCAGGCAGTGATCACTTACTGGACGGAAAGAGAGGGGGCAGATCGAATCCAGAATAAGAAGAGGATCTTTAATGAATACGAATGGGCCCCAGTCAGTAAGACTGTGGTTTACCAGATGTTTTGAGTAACCAGCATGTCCATATTACGTGGTTAGAAGAAGAGACTTAGTGAATCCTATCAGGATGGTTTTCAGGGTCTTTTTTGTTTTGTTCTGTTTTGCTTCTCTCAAAGAAAAGCAGCTAAAACTCTCAAAGGCTGACCTGAACTCAGTATTACATCAAGCTGACCTTTGACGAGGTGATTCCACAAGGCGCACATGGTAGGCAGCTCTTTACATGTATATCTTAGATGACTGCAGACAACCCAGAGGCTGAGCAGCCAAGGCACACATCCACACTGTGTGGGGGAAGACTCTACTCTGCTACAAGGTCAGGCTAGACACAGCTGCAGGAAACAAGGGTTTTGGGAGAAGGAGGTAGTTCTAATAAAAAACAACAACAACAACAACAAAAAAAAAACCCAGAGGCACAAATCCAAAACTCTTCTTCGCCTGGATCAAAAAGACTCCGTTATCAAAGCAAAGGTTGTAGGGCTGCCTTTCTCCAAATTCCGTAAATCCCCTGCAGTAGTAATTACTAATTATCCACTAATAGCTAGCTATTCTCTCTCTCTTCCACACTACTAAGATCCATGATTTTTTGTGTGGTGCCTGGATGCCAGATTAAAGACCATATTTCTCAACCTTGTTTGCAGTTAAGTGTGACCATGTAACTCATCCCTTACCTTTGTGCCCTTTCCTCCTGGCTTTTTCCTGCCCATTGCCTGGAATATAGATATAATGGTTAGCACTCCAGCAGCCATTTGGGACCATGAGACAACCTAGACAAGCCGCACATCATGGAAGACTAAGATTAAAGATGCCGCTATCTCTGACACCATGAAGAGTCACTGGAGCCCTGGACTGACCGCCTCCAAGCTTCTTGAACATAAGGTGTAAATAAACTTCTATCTTGTTTAAGCTTCCACTCACAGCTAAGCCTAATTGTAATTGATACATTCCCTTAATAGGTTGCATATTTTCTCAGTTTATTTCCTCTTCCAACAATTTCAGTTATTCAGTTAACACAAATTAAAATGAAGGCTAGCATTTATAGAGTGCTTCTTGTGGGCGAGCCACTGATCTAAGTGCTTTATATGAATTAATTTGTCACAACAACATATGAGGTGGGTACTTTTTTCTGTTCAATGATATTTATTTTATAAAGATGTCTGCAATAGCAAAATATAGGAAACAACCTATATTGGTAGGGAACTAATTTATTGGCTGTGTATACATGTGTATTAAAAGAATTAATTATGTAGTTCTGGCCGGGCACAGTGGCTCACGCCTGTAATCCCAGTGCTTTGGGAAGCTAAGGTGGGTAGATCACAAGGTCAAGAGATTGAGACCATCCTGGCCAACATGGTGAAACGCTGTCTCTACTAAAAATACAAAAATTAGCTGGGCATGGTGGAGCACACTTGTAGTCCCAGCTACTCAGGAGGCTGAGGCAGGAGAATGCTTGAACCAGGGAGGTGGAGGTTGCAATGAGCCAAGATCACACCACTGCACTCCAGCCTGGTGAGAAGATAGTGAGACTCCGTCTCAAAAAATAAAAAAAAAAAATGCAGTTCTATATATATAGATATAAAACATTCTCCCAAGTGTGTGGTTAAGAAACAAAACAAAACAAAACAAAACAAGATATCAAAGTGTATTTTTACAATCAGAAAACTGAGGCATAGAGTGCTTAAAGAACTTGCTCAAGGTTACTTGTAAAAGGTTCTTGTAAATGGTTTGGTGTCTGAATCCAGTTTATCTGATTTCAATCATGAAAAGTAATAGAGAGGGAGGGCTGACCTGGGTTTTCACTCACTCACTGAGGTTCACAAGGACAAAGAAATCTATCCACAGAGCAGAAAATTGAATCAGATGATTTTTGAGATCCATTCTAGTTCTCAAAATTCCATAATTCCACCAATGGGCAACATTGTAAGATCCTTAGGTAACCAATAAAGGTTCACTTATATGCCTTACAGTTCTCTTCCTGAGGGAAAAGGAGTGAACTGTTTTAGGTATATTTTCAATTCCAAGAGGATTCTAGAGTCATTTGAAAACTCAGAACTTGCATTTCTCCAAGTTTCTGGTTAATCAAGCCTTTTCTCCATCCACTCAGGATTCATTCAGTCAAGAGCAACTAAATTCTTTCCTATTCAAGTCACTGTGCTACATGGTCAGAGATATTTAAAGATAAAACAAAACAAAATAAAATAAAAGACATGACATTGTCTACACCCTGCCAAAGCCTATGAACTGTTAAAAGAGTCCTGTAAAAGAGTCTTGGGCTTGAATTCAGAAGACCTTCATTTACCTGGATCTTAGGAAGGTCATTTTTTTTCTCTTTGAGTATGTTTTCTCATATTTGAGTTGGGATCAATAAGACTTAGCTCAAATAGCAGGAAGATTAAGTAGCACTTGTGAAACACATTGTAAATCAGAAAAACATTATAAACATAATTCTTAGCTGCTCTTCCTAATCTGTGCACCACTTTCAGATACATTTTCTCTGTCATTAGCTCCTCATTACAATGCTGTGAGATATGTAGCATGGATAATATTATTCCCATATGACAGTTGCCACAGAAGGAAACCAACATGAAGAACCTTGGCCAAGTTCACACCTACTTCATAGCAGAGTCAGGTCTTAGAGAAGATGCCAAAGCTGAAATCCTGACTGTGCCATCTCCAGAGAGCAAAGCAACAGAGGGAACCTGGTGAATAAGAATATGGCCCCTGCACTATTCACCATAGTGAAGACATGGAATCAACCTAAAAGCCCATCAGTGACAGATTAGATAAAGAAAATGTGGTGCATATACACTATGGAACACTATGCAGCCATAAAAAAGAATGAGATCATGTCTTATGCAGGAACAGGGATGGAGCTGGAGGCTATCATTCTTAGGAAACTCACCCAGAGACAGAAAACCAAATACCACATGTTCTCACTTACAAATGGGAGCTAAATGATGAGAACTTACGAACACAGAGAAGGAAACAACAGACACTGAGGTCTACTTGTGGGTGGAGGGTGGGAGGAGAGAGAGGAGCAGAAAAGATAAGTATTGGGTACTAGGCTTAATACCTGAGTGATGAAACAATCTGTACAACAAATCCCTGTGACATGTTTACCTACGCAACAAACCCTCACATGTACCCTAGACCCTAAAATAAAACTTTAAAAATAAATAAATAATGAAAATAAATAAAATAAATTTTTTATAAAGAACATGGGTTCTAGGATCAGACTCCCTGAGTATGAATCCCAGATCTGCCACTGCGACTCTTGGAAAGTGGTTTACTTTCTCTGTGCCTTGGCTTCCTCATCTGTAAAACGGGGATGTGATAAGATCAGAGGGCAATGAAGGTTAAGCTAGTCTCTGCAACATTTTGCTCAGGTATTGGAAGTTTTATTTTCAAATCTCTCTGTTACAAATGGCACTCCTCCTAAAGGACTGTGCTGTGCTGGGTTAGGAGGAGCTTTGAAGTCTGTTGCCCTGTTTTGCCTATCCTTCCTTCAGTTCATGGATGTCTGGTGTCCACACCTTTAGCCGTGGTCCAAAACCTCAGGACGGAGAAGGACATTACAAGAAGCACATTGCTTCCTCAGCTGGAAAGCCAGAACCGCTGGCTGTGAGCTCACCCTGTGAGGGGAATTTCCACCTCTGAACAAGAAAAAGTAGACTCCACTGAGCACCAGAAGCAAAGTAGGAAGGAGAGACCAACCCCTGACTGTCCAGGTTCGACTCTTACCATGTAAACACTCCCTGGCTGTACGCAGACACCCATCGCCACACTGGTGTATACATTTACATTAGAGCGAAGCGGATGAATTGGCTCAATTCACTAACACTCTTGTTTTATTTGGAGCAATGAACACTGGACTGCCAAGTGAAATGGCTGTCTTAGAAAGCGCTTGTGTATTTAAAGAAACATTGCATGCATTTTAACCAGAGATTTACTCTGTGTGTTTATTTCCAACAGTGTGAGTGCCAAAGGGGGGTAAGTTTGCTGCATCTCATCTGTGGTTGTTGGGCTGAGATGAGGGGCCCACCTGAGGACACTGAAAGACGGGAGAGAGGAGTGAATTAGAAGTCAGTGGGGCTCATCTATTCTTCATTATTCAGTAAGGGGCAGGATATTGGAAATTCTTCCCAAGTCAGGGTGCTTGCTGATGGTGTGTTTTATCCAAGCCATCATTGTAATGCTTCCTGTTTGAACACTGCTTTGCAGATTAGAGTTCCTTCATACATACTCTGCCAGTCACTAGGCAGCAGGAAGACTGCTGGTCTTCCTCCCTCATTACATCCCAGGGCATGTGTAGGGTGACCCTATGCTCGGATAGGGCACACAGCCTGCAGGGACAGGAGCCATGGCTTTGCAAAACTGCTGCCATGTGCCGGCATGTGGACAGGTGACTCAACCTCCCTCGTATTCCTATTTAAGGGCTTGTGAGGATTGAATGAGTTAATGTTTGTAAAGAACTTAGGACAGTACCTGACCCATGATAGTCACCTGACCCAATTGAGAATGCAATAAACATTAATGAAAATAATAGTGATGAAGGTGACGGTGAGGATGGCGAGGATGGTGAGGACACTTTGCTCTCCTCCTCCTTCATAAAATATCAATAACAGACTCCAATCACTTAAGGCCAGGAAGCCACTTGATGGGCACTTTATAAATATTATGTCTAATATTTACAATGTCTATCTTTTTTTTTTTAAGACAAAGTCTCACTCTGTCGCCCAGGCTGGAGTGCAGTGGCACGATGTTGGCTCATTGTAACCTCGGCCTCCCAGGTTCAGGCAATTCTCCTGCCTCAGCCTCCTAAGTAGCTGGGATTACAGGCACGTGCCACCACACCCAGCTAATTTTTGTATTTTTAGTAGAGACGAGGTTTCACCATGTTGGTCAGGCTGGTCTCGAACTCCTGACCTTGTGATCCACCCGCCTCGGCCATCCAAAGTGCTGGAATTACAGGCGTGAGCCACTGCGCCTTTCCACAATGCCTATCTTATAGTTGGAAAAACTGAGGTTCAGGAAGTTTAATGAACTGGGCTAGGGTCACAGCACTAGTCAAAGGCAGAGGATTTGGATCTGTCCATCTTCAATCCATGCCTTTTCTGCCATGTCACACTGTGCACATCTCCACATCATCTTCCGGCCCGTGGAGCCACCTGAATACTTCCTTTTAAAAGTTCGCTTCTGGATCATTTATCTTTCATCTCTGCATTTTGTTTCACTTTTGTCTTTAATGCCACCTACCAGTTTATATTCCCAGGTTTCCTGTTGATTATACCCCTCATTTGCAAAGTGTTGTGAAATTCAAGAGTATGTTCTGTGGTTCCAGGCTACTTCAATACCAGCTTGGAAATCCTGGGTTACTTGGACAGTGTAGATTGGAAGTGACAATGGCACATGATCCTGTAGAAACTGAGTCACTGACGTGTTCCAGGCATAGTCCTACATGCAGAGACAGTGGCTCCATTCTTACAGGCCTACGTTCTGGAGCCTGATACATGCAAATCCCAATACATAGAAGAGAAATAAGTATATCACCTCTATTTTACCAAAGCTGCATTCTTTATGGGGAAAACCATACATTTTAAAGCAGTCATAGTTTTGGCCCAGTCTTGAGTTCAAAATATCAGAATCCAGCTCCCACTGAGAGGGAGAGGAGAAAGAGGCCCAGGTTCAAGTCTTGGCTCTTCTTTTCTGATCTGTGACCTTAAGCAAAAATGCATCCCTCTGATCCTCACATTATTCCTCTTCAATAAAGATAATACTCCATAACAATGCCTTGCTTTTACCTAATACTTTTAGCCATCAAATATGTTTCACATCAGTATCTCATTTAATCAAGCCAAACCTGGCCACCAGGTCTTGTTAGCATCGACTCCCTGGATCTCTCTCGAGTGCGATGAACTAGTAGCCAACAACCCACACACCCACCACTGAGTGGTCCCACGCCCTTGTGCAGATCAGGGCAGAGAATTCTGAGAGGATCCCCGATACCACCAGATGTGCTGGCTGAAGACTTAAGTATATGCACCTTAGAGTGCTAAATTCAATTCCCACCTCTCCACTGGCTATAGCTGTGTGACCTTGGGAAAGCTGCTTGACTTGTCTGTACCTTGGTTTCCTTATTACTAAAAGGGAGTAATCATATTTGGGATTGTTTTGAAGATTCAATCAAATAATGTATGTGAAGAATTTAGGACACCAAGCAATTAAAAACTGGCATATTTTGAAAATAGCTAATTCTTATCAAGTAGAGTCAGGAGGAAGAAGAAAGAAGGCTCAGAAGAAATAGCAAGTGTTCTATATGCCGTAAACATTGACCCTAGGAAAGGACATCATAAAGTGCCTTGCTTCAGTCACCACAAAGAGATGGACATGTCTTGGAGTGGATACGAATTGACTAATTTTACAGGTGAATAAGCAAGTAATCACTCAGAAATACTATGATACTGACATCACACAGGTAGCTAATGAGTTTCTTGAAGGTGAGAGCTACGTGGATCTTATTCACAGCTGTATCTCCACCCCTTCCCTGGCAGGTGGCTGTTGCTGGATATGTTTGTTGTTGTTTTGCCTGCCTGGCTGGGCAGCATGTCCCTCCCAGAGGAATGGTGAGCAGGAAGTGATGCTATGCCCAACAAACGGGTGTGGCGACAGAGAAAAATCAGAGTTATTAAAAACTCTACTCACCAGGCTACTCCTGTGTCCCTAAGGCCTACTAATGATATGAAATCCCACAGACTCTTCTGTGGAGCTCGAGCTTCAGCCTCACCTGGCTCCACACAGGAAGAAAGTATCAACACCATGTCGTTGTCCAAAAGTGTTCCTCTCTTGCAAACAGCCTCCTCCCCGAACCCACCAGCAGGAATGATGCCTAATGCACACCTCCAGGCTTCAACTTCCATCTCACCTTTTAATATCATCTCAGCTCCCATCCAGTAACTCCCCTATGGTGGCACTTGCATAAACCTGAAATTTCCTCCTTCTCCCTTAAATCTGAGGGATTAAGACTCTGGTGGCTCCTGAATGACACCAGTTCTTGTCCTACTCTTGCTCCACTCTGGGGCATTGTTCTCCCCTCCTCACATGCCTCCCCTTTACTCACTTCATCCTCCAAGGCTTACCCTTCCTGAGGCGAGGGAGTCCTAGAGGATGGACCTCTAAGGTGGACGTTGCAGGACCCAAGCAAAGCCACACAGTTACCAGGGACCTTAGGCACAGCCACAGTGGACAACAGTAGAAGGCAGTGAGGTCTCAGGGTGCAAACAGAGCAGAGCCAGAGCTCACAGGAAAGACAGAAGAGATTGGAGGTTTCATGGTGAAGGGGCCACATGCACTCAGGCAATAGCCAGAGGATTCTGACAGGTCCAACTGGGTGTAGAAGGAGATGCCCTACTGAGAAAACCTTAACCAATCATTACATCTGAAAAAGAACTGGGAGACAGGGGACTAGCTTGATGGTGAGACAGAGACCCAGACGAGCCATAATCGGGAGTGAGAACTCCCTAGGCCACCTGAAATCTTGAAAAACATGGGTTTCAAAGCCAAATAGGCATGGATTTTACTCCTCCCTCTGCTCTTTTAAGCTATGGCACCTAGAGCAGGTCCCTGAATCTCCCAAGCCTCAGTTTCCTTGTCTCTGAAATGGGATTGTCATTATCTCAACAGTATTGATAAGGAGATTAAATGGCAAAATGTGCATAAATCCCTAAGTCCTGACTCTGGCCTATATTCTGAGCACATAAATGATTCTCCACTGCCTTTGGGATCAGGAGCAAACCCCTTACTCTATGACTGTAAACCTTACACAAACACCATTAGAGTAATTTGATTTTATACTCAGCAATTTATTTTTTTTAATGATTTTCAGAATACACACTACAAGATATAAGGCTCAACAAAATCTTGCTGGTAGAAATATACATAAAAATTTACAGTCCTGTCCATAGCAGGGGTCAGGATTTGGTCAGCATGAAATTGTCATGCTCCTCAGTAGAGGATAAGATTATATAAAAGAAAATCCTAGACTCAGAGGTTGCATCAGAGCCCCTCTGGCTGCAAGATTCTAAGTCTCACTGGGGGAAGGCCAGGAGTAGTGGAAGACAGATTCATACACCTCTGAGCCTGAAAGGGATTGAAGAATGAGTACTGTCACAAATATTTGTCTTCCACATACATTTTGCCTAAGTCTGGCTCTGGTCCAGGGCCACAGTGCAACAGGAAGAGGCATTTAAAAGGAGTAGCAGGTTTTAGAGGCTGAATTGCTTCTGTCGGCCTCGTCACAAAAAGGACTAAGAAAATGCTGGAGTTCAAATGACCATCCATATTCTAGAGCATTCCAGAGTCTTCCCAAGAGTTCTCAAGCCATTAGCCAAGCTGAAACATGACACCAAATATTTAAGGGTAAAAAAATTGTTGCCATCTTTTGCTTCCAGAATACCTGCCATGAATTTCAGGACTTGTCTTCCACCCACCCTCTGACTCCCCTCCCACTGGAGCCAAGTGTGCACAGGATTCTGGCAGCTTCCACTTTCCTCACACCAAGTTCTAGTCTTCTCAAGAACCAAGCACCTGCCATGACTGCTTCCACTGGCTGGACTTCCAGGGGCACTTTGCTCTTGGTTAGGATGTGATGAAAACTACAGCGATTGAAAAGAAGCCAGGTCTTGGCCTTCTTTCCTCTGCCCAGAACATCCATCTCCTGTTACATCTGCCCACCTGATTGACCACACACCCCTTTCTGCAAGGGCAGGCTAAGGTCAGAGCCAAGACAGCCACAGGAAGAAGCTGGACCCCTTGGGGATCACCACCTGGGCTGCCAGTGCACTTCGGTCCTGCTGATGCCTGGACCCTGGTCAGGCATCCGAGATGTAGCCACTGGAGCTCAGCTGGCAGCCCTGGCCTCCAATGAAATTAAGCCCCAGTGAAATCTGAGCTCCCCACTTCCTGGGCTGTAGTGACTCTCGGTGCACCTGTCCTATTCACAGCTAGACCTTCAAAGAAGCATGTAGGAACAGGGAAGAGATGCCCCGGGCCAGTTTGGGGAGGTACCCAGAAAACTGTGCCAGGTGGGTACAAGACACCATGCTCACAAGGCCAAGTGTGGGAATACTGGGTGGCCCAGGTAGGTCATAGCCTTGAGCCATGGACACACCCTCCTCCCATCCCCAACCTGAGCCAGCCACCTTAATAATGCCTGTGTATAGACAGCAAGGAGGCTCAGTGAGAATATGGACAGTTCAAGGAAACTTGTCCCCAAAACTACAGAAGGAATCTAACTCAGACAGACAAACATTATTTCCTCTCATGAGCTCATCGTGATGGATACCAAACACCTTCTCTGTCCACTCAAGCAGTAGCTAAGATGGTAAATGATTACTGGGGCTAGATAAACTGTGTCAGCAAGAGCACTGATCCCAGACTCGAAGACAACACAGGGGTTTCCCTGAGTATGAGCCTTTCCTCCCAGAGCTCCTGCTCCAGCCTCCCGCTCTGGCCCTGTGGCACCCAAGATGGCAGCCCTGCAGCAGCTTCTATGCCAGGACCGATTTGGCAGAAGAGCCCCTGCCATTGGACTGGTGCAGGCCCAGGTTTATAGTAATACCTGCTACATCATCACAGTGACTGGCTGGGGGAAAGTGAATGCTCTTAGGGTTGGTTGGCTAAGTTTCAACCTGAGTCTTGGATGGTCTAGGTGAAGAAAGAGCTGCCTTTTTCAAATCCGGTTGAATTGTGGTTTTATACAGTTTCAGCTACAACTCTTTTCCTAATACTTATAATGCAACAGGACTACGATCCATGTTGACTATAACCGGGAACAGCATAGAAGGCAGCGTAGTGACCTTCACCTCCATGGTGCCTACTTAAAGGACTCCAGTGGCCCCTTAAAACACTCTCTCCCAAAGACTTGTCACAATCCAAGGGATTACCATCTTTGGAGTTTCATTCCTTTGGGTCAAAATATTAAAATCCTGGGAGGGATAACACATTGAGTATCAGTCTCCAGCATCCAAGAATTCATTTATCACACTTTCATCACCCTCCCCCCGACCTTCGCTGGCTGCCCGGCACTGCTCTCCCCTCCTTCTCATTCATCTTGTCCTCTTCTGACAGCAATGGCTTTTTAAAACAGCCCACATCTGTCCCGTAGCTTCCTTTCAAAAATGCTTTGCTAACTCCCCTTCTCTTAGGAATAAACTCCAACTCCTTAGGGTCTTTAGAATTGAGGGCCTCTTGTGCTTTGGCCCCTGCAGGGAGATCGTGGCCCTTCAGTTCTCACACCCCACCCTGAGCACCTTATGCTGTACACCAGGCTCCCCAGTGCTCCCCTTCCATAGCCAGGCCTTTTCATGCCTGTCTCCTCCCATGTGCTTCCATTGGCCTTTCTCTACTTCTCCTGCGGAGCTCCACCCCACCCTTCGAGATCCACCTGACATTTTATCTGGATTGTGCCCGGTTTCCACATCCCACCCCGCTCTGGGCACTCTGTCCTGCCACTCCTTTTATCCCAAGCTCTGGAGACTGCTACAGAGACATTTGTCACATGGTCCTATATTGTGTAAATATCATGCATGTGTGAGTGTATAAAATGGATATAATAATATTCCTTTCCCCCTTTCAGCTGGGAGCTCTTCCTGGGCAAGAGCTATGTCTTATTCATCGTACTCCTCTGTACCCTCAATTCCCAGCACCTGGTACGTGGCCAGCCTTCCACAACAAACATGTGTTCTCTTCCACACCGACAGTCAGCTGGGAGATTTTTATATGACAAAAGGGAGCAATGTGGGCTGGGGGCAAGGAGTGGAGTAGGATAAAAGCAGTCAGTGTATTGTACATCAGCCTAAAGACCCCGGCAGCTACATGATGCCTGGATGAAGGAGAGGAATCCTAAAAGGCTGGGACCCAGGACAAACATCACCAACCTACTCCTGTTCTCCAGTGCCAACCAAAGCTTAGCAAACAGTGCTAGCCACTTCAAGCTTTTTAAAATCTCTCCGCTAGATTTTACATTATTTTTTTTTGACTCCCAAGTTATTTAGTACTATGTTCACATTTCTAAATATGTGTGTGTTATCCTTTTGTCATTAGTTGCTAACTTAATTGCCTTGTAGTCAGAAAACATCATTTATGTGTTCCTGATTTCTTTATTGCCTAAAATGTGACCAGTTTGTGTAAACATTTATACTGGGGAGAACATGCAAGCCCCAAGTGTAGGAAGCAGGGCTCCCTAAAGGTTCACCAAAGGGATCTCATTCATTGAGTTGTTCAAAGGCTCTTCAGCTGCACTAACCTGTGGTCTGCTGGATCTAAAATACATGTGTTCGACATCTCCCACAATGATGGTGGGATTCACAGTCATTCCTTTTAGTTCATTCCACCTTTGCAAATTTATCTGCTCTCACTTGCCCCAAAGACGTGTCAGTTCCAAGGAAGAGGTTTACAACCCTCAAAGCTTTGTGCACAGGGTATCACTGGTGAAACTTCTTGTAGCACCTATCATCATCTCGAGAAGAATAAAAGCCTCTTTAATAGCTCTGTAGGTCTTCTGTCACCTTCATCATCCCTCCCCATCGTGGAACACATACTGTATGCAGGCTCTTCTCACTTGATTCCCAGTTTTCTTTGGAGGTGCCATGAGTCACAGAGGGAAGAGCCTTGCTCAGATCCCTCGTTACTAAAACTGCGAAACCTGGAGCAGAGCCCAGGTTGGCCTGCCTCCAAAACCTGTTCTTTTATGATGTTTTGTTTCATTGCTTAAGTTGTTTTTCTAATAAGGAAATATTTCATATACATATGTAATAATACACATAATACTATATAGAAGGCATGAAGAATAACAAAACAAACACATGCCCCTGCCACAAAGCCTAACACATAGCCATTATAAATGCTTTTAAATCCTGAGTGCCCTCCAGTTCTTATTCCCTTCACCTCTTCTCCAGAGTAAACACTTTCCTGAATTTTACGGGGTTTTTGTCCCCTTGCTTTTTTCTCAATAATTTTACTATCTATGTACACATACACATATGTGTGATGATATATTTTGAAGTTTTATATGATTCTGAATCTCATATAAATAGGTTCACATTACATATACTCTTCTGCAACTTGGGAGATTCATCTATGTTGATGGGCTGGAATTCATTCCTTTTCACTGCTGTATAGTATTCTACTATATGAGTATACCACTATTCATTTAGTTTTCTAACATTGGTAGACATGTAGTTTGTTCCTACTTTTTGCTACAATGATGATGCTAGAAGTATTCTGATCCCTTGGTGCACACATGCAAGAGTTGCTCAAGGGCATAAATTCCAGGAGTATCTCTTAGCCAGCTTGGACTGCCATAACTGAAAGCTATAGGCTGGTTGGCTTAAACAACACACATTTATTTTCTCACAGTTCTGGGGGCTAGAAGTCTAAAATCAAGATGTGAGCATAGCTGGTTCCTAGTGAGGGCCCTCATCCTGGCTGATAGGCAACCTCCTGTCTACCAGTCCTCATATGATGAAGAGAGAAACAGCAAGCTCCCTGGTGTCTCTCTCTTTTTTTTTTTTTTTTGAGATGGAGTCGTGCTCTGTCACAGGACTGGAGTGCAGTGACACAATCTCAGTTAACTGCAACTTCCACCTCCTGAGTTCAAGCAATTCTCGTGACTCAGCCTCCTGAGTAGCTGGGATTACAGGCAAGTGCCACCATACTCAGCTAATTTGCTGTATTTTTTGTAGAGACAGGGTTTCATCATGTTGGTCAGGATGGTCTCAATCTCCTGACCTCGTGATCCATCTCTCTTGGCCTCCCAAAGAGCTGGGATTACAGGTGTGAGCTACCATGCCCAGACCCTGGTGTCTCTTTTTATTAGGGCACAAATCCCATAATGAAAGCCCCACCCTTATGACCTAATCCAAACCTAATTATCTCTCAAAGGTCCCATCTCCAAATACCATGGTGGTGGAGTGGTGATGGGGGGCTTAAAAATATGAATTTCGTGGGAGACACCATTCGGCCCACAGCAGAGTGGAGTTGCTGGGTCATGGTACATACATCTCTTCGCCTTTACTAGATATTGCCAAACTATTGTCTAAGAAAGTCAATTCAAAATCCAATCTCCAGACCTGCTTCCTGACTCAGCCACTCCCTCCGTCAGTATGCCTGCCAGAAACATCCTTTAAGATAGATTCAACATTTTTTCTCTCTGAGAGCTCAGGAATTTTTCCTGTGTCATGACCTGTTTCTCTTCTCCGCTCCCTCTCTAACTGTTTTGTCTCTTCTCTCACCTTGAACGTCTCTTCATCTTCCCAGAGATGACGCCAGCTGACACACACCCAGACTCCACCTGTGCTCCCTCATCTGGAGAGAAGCCACACCCCCAGGAATGTGGAGTACTTCCAGGGCAGAGAATAAAGGAGCATTTGTCTCTCAAAAGCACCAGAAGAAATGGTGCCTACACCTCCTTATAATTAGCCACTAGGAATGAGCCAGGCGGTTATGGAATCAGTGGGCATTGAGACTCGTAGAGGTGGAGGAAGCCCAGGAATCATCATCTAGTCCAACCCCCATCCCAGGAGGAAACGAAGGCCCAGAGGAAAGTGCTTTGCCCAGTGTCACCAGGCCAGTGAGGTGCAGCTGTCCTGGAACCCTAGCCCTGTGTCGCTAAGCAGAAGTTGCCATCCAGGTGGCTTGCAGGAACAGGGGTAATAATATTATGCTATTTCTGGGGTTTGTATGCAAACAGCTAGGGCACACCACAGTCGAAAATTGTTTTTCTTTAAAAATCTGCCTGTTCAGGGAATTTATAATTAAGGGCTTATTTTAGGTTCAGCCAAATCAAGCAATGATCAATATTTTATCACAAAGGATTTGTTTATAGCAAGTGACAATTAATGTCATGTTAACCTCTTTCCTTCATGCATCCAATAAGTGTTTATTGAGCAGCTGCTATGTGCCATATTCTAAGCATTGATAACATATCAGAGAGAAAAATCAGGTAAAAATCCCTGCCTTTCTAAAACTAACTTTCTTTTTCTTTCATCTTCTTTCTCTCTTTCTTTTTCTTTCTTCTTTCTTTCCTTTCTTTCCTCCTCCTCCTCCTCCTTCTTCTCCTCCCCTTCTTCTCCTTCTCCTCCTTCTCCTTCTCCTTCTCTTTCTTCTTCTTCTCCTTCTTCTTTCTCCTCTTTTTTTGAGAGATTCTTACTGTGTCACCCAGGCTGGAGTGCAGTGGCATAATCTCTGCTCACTGCAACCTCCACCTCCCAGGTTTAAAGCAGTCTCACGCCTCAACTTTTTGAGTAGCTGGGACTACAGGCATATGTCACCATGCCCAGCTAATTTTCGTATTTTTAGTGGAGACATGGTTTCACCATGTTGGCCAGGCTGGTCTTGGGCTCTTGACCTCAAAGTGATCCACCCACCTCAGCCTCCCAGAGTGCTGGAATTACAGGCGTGAGCCACCACACCCAGCCTCTAGAGCTTACTTCCTAATGTGTGATGACAGGCAATAAACAAGCCAACAAACATAAAAATACGTGTGTGCGTGTCTGTGTGTGTGTCAGGTGCCAGGAAGCATTATGAAGAGAAGGAAGTAAGGTAAGAGAGGGTGGAAATGCCAGCCAGCAGAGGGTGCTGTTGCCACTAAGGGCACTGCAGAAGGCCCCTGGCCTGCCCAGTTAGAGCTCTGAACAGAGGGAGAGGGAGGATGCCATGTAGGAAACGCACTCCAGGTTGAGGAAGCTGCAAGAATAGAGGACTGCAGCAAGAGCCCTCTTGGTATGTTCAGAGAAAGAACAAGGAGACTCATTTGCCCCAAGCAGGGTAAACAAGAGAGGACCTAGAAAGAGGGGAAGTCAGAGAGGTAAAAGACTGGGTCACGCAGGCCCTTGCAGGCTGTGATCAAACCTTCCGGGCTAACTTAAGTGGGATGAGAAACACTCTCAGTTTCCTAATGCTGCTGTAACAAAGCTATAAACACACACGCTTAGTGCCTTAAAACAACACAAATTTAACATCTTGCAGTTCTGGAGGAGAGAAGTCTAACATGGGTATTACTGTGTTAAAGTGTCGGCAGGGCTGTGTCCCTTTCTAGACCTCTAGAGGACCCTTTTCCCTGCCTTTTCCAGCCCCCAGAGGCTGACTGCATCCTTTGGGTCTTGGCTCCCTTTCTCCATTTTCAAGGCCAGCAATGAAGTCCTCCTCACTTCACAACTCTTTAATTATTCTTCCACCCCCACAACTCAGCTTCTCTGACCTCAGCCTGGAAAGGGTCTCTGCTCCCAGGGACTCATGTCCCCAAAATTTGTCACCCTACGTTGCATTGGGTCCAACGAAGATACTTTCTCCATCTCAAAATCTATACCCTTGATCATATCTGCCAAGTCCCTTTTGCTGTGTGAGATGACACATTGACAGGCTCTGGGCATGGGGCTGAGTACACCTTTGCAAGCCTTTCATCTGCTGACCACCATCTACACTGGAGGGTTCTGGGTAGACAGAGGAGTGATGCGAGATGACCCCCTTTCCAAACGGTTGCTGGGCTGGGGTGGGCCCCAGGAGGCAAAGGTGGAGGCAGGAACAACAGTGAGGCGGTTACCGCAGTTACTCAGATGAGAAGGGAAGCTGGAGTGCATAGGGGCAGTGGAGTTGTGAGGAGCAGTCTTATTATGGGTATATTTTAAAGGGAGCGTCATTAGGATTTCCTGACAGATTGGGCATGGAGGGCGGCAAGAGAAGAAGAGTTGGGGTAATTCCACGGATTTTGTTCACCACATGGGAGAATGGAGTTGCTGTTCGTGGGGAAGGCTCTCCACAGAGGTGGGAAGACATGACGTCTATGATGATTCCACTATCTAAAATTCAGCTATGCATCCACTCTGTCCTCCCAGCCTTCAGAATCTTATATTTTAACCAGGGCAAAAAGAAACACAAGATAACAGAATTAATCGTTTACTGAAACATCAGAATTTATTCCTACAAATGAACACTATACCTAAAGCGCTCATCTCGGGAATCCATATATATTTATTCCAAGGCTGCTGCCAAGAGAGTTTTGGAATCTCTTTCTAGGAATCCAGTTGATTTTCAGACCATACAAGAAAATCGGCCTTGTCACTTCTCCCTCTAAAGGTCAGTTTATAAAAGCATTGACTTTATTCATTGAACTTCAACTTCCAAAAATCGAAGCCATTCTCCCCAGGATGACCATCTGCTACCACAGAAGATATTCACATGTCCAACAGTGCTGGTGTCATTAGAAGTCAGCTACAATTTCCAGGCAGGACAAATTTTGTCCACACACCAGTATGCCTTCACTGGAAGTGAAAACCACAGCCCTCTGGGAGCTCTAGTTTTTATGCTGTTAATATTGGGCAGGAGGTGAGAGGGGTGGGACAGATCTTCTTAACAGCCCGGCACTCACTTAAATGTAGATTCTGGCATAATGTGGTTTTCAAATTGTGTTAATCTGTGAGAGTGGATCATCCACATATCTTTAAAGAGATATTTGAGCTCATCTCAATACCAGGCATACTTATGTCCTCCTAAGCTACAAGTCTGTTCTGATATTATGGCCCCAGTAAATATGTAACTAATCGTATTTCTTGCTTGATTCTAGAGGCTAGAAAATCCTCTGGACCAAGATCACTGAGTTGTAAAATGTGGGTGACAACAGTGTCTTCTTCATAGGGTAGTTTTGAAAAGGAAGTCACATATTTTACAGAAAGCCCTTCACCTAATGCCCAAGAAACTCTTGAGGTATCCTGGCCATGATTGCTATTCTCCATCCTACTGTGTGATCACAGTTACTAGATCTGCTGGCCACCCTTTGTTTTTCCTTAGAAGAACCTATTTTGGGCTCCAACTTTCTTCACATTCTTGTCTGGTTTTCCTAAAGTTCCCTTTGAGCAACTTGGCTGCCCAGTTGGGTGGGTGAGCAAGGTCTTCTTTCCTTCATTCCCGTCTGTCCTCCACCTCCCAGGACCATCCCAGAGGCAGGCAACGGTCCTGGCCCAACAAGCCTCCTCCGCATCCTTCATGACTGACAGCTGTCAGCTACTGCCTGGACTTCACCTTCATAGAAAAACACAGGTATTTTACAGGCTCGAGGTAGGACACAGTCTTTGCTGCTATCTGGGTGCTAAAGAGGAGAGGCAAGGTCTATCTATGTAAAATTTTGAATATCCATCCCCTTCTATGAAATCCATCCCCAAATATTTTATTAACCTGAGAAAGAAACATGTGCTAATACTGAGGGAACTTTCTTCTCCCACAGGGAATTTTAGGAACAAAAACAGGGGGCTCCTGGAATCGTGGCTCATGCTTAAAATCTGATTTACCAGTGGCTCAGTTGTTTGGAATTTTAGTCCAATGGGGGAGGCAGTTTTGACCAGAATGCCCTTTAGAAGCACTCTCCCACCCACTGAATTACAGTCACTCATTTTCTCTGTTTGAACACAGGTTAGAGTGAGCCATAGGGCAGCCTGAGGCCTCTCTCCACCCCTTCTTTTTTTACTTCCCCACTCTCCCGAAACCCACTCCAACCTTAAAGAGGACTCATGTGCCCCGGTTGATCAGATCATTGCCCAAATTCTATGACAAAAAATAGATTTTAAAATGCCTCACCTCACTCTATGCCTAGCACATCATGGGCACTTCATGAATGCCAGTTTAATTGTTTTTCCCATCTCCCACATTTGTCCACCAAAACAATGAACTTCAAACCCCAGCAGACCATTTGCCAACACTCCAGTGGTGAAGCTCCCCATCCTACGAAACCTTCCCAGCCCGTTTGTTTATTCCATCTTGATACAGCTGCTGATGGACCAGCCATGCCTGTCTTTCTTCCTGAGGCTCCGGACATTGTAGAAACTTCCAACCGCTTGATTTGACAAATGACTTTCTGAGTGGAGGGAGGTTTTACATTTAATACATATCATAAGGGACATCAGAGCTATGCTCAGGAGATCAAATACTTTCTTCAGCTAAGAACGTAAGCATTATCCCCATTAATATCTTTCCAACAAAAGCCCTGTGCTTCCCACCCCCGTTCCTCTATGATCTCAGTTTATTAATGTCGCAGGCCCCACCCCTGTCAAGCTGTCCTCACCACAGACTCTCATTCCAGCCTGATATCTACCCTCTATAGAACACACCTCCTTGGCAAGCATTTCATGTAAGAAAAAAAAATCCCTCCATCGTCATAAATTGTAAAATCAAACAACTGAACACCATCCCCTGGGAAATAAATTCTGAAGAGTTAAGAAGGGAAAAGAGAGGTGGAAAGAGACGGCTATAATTATTTTAATCCTATTCCAGATGCCCAGGTACTCTCCCCAAACAAAACCCAAATTAAACATGAGCCTTATTCAAAGGGATAATGACAATACAAGTGCATAAGACAATGTTTGACAAATAGTAGATGCTCAGTTAATGTTTATTTAGAAATAAGTAAGTGCATATGTACAAAGCAATGCTGTGCACCATACTTGGCCAAGCCCCAGCCTGACCAGACAAAGTGGGTTACTGTAACTAGAGTCCCCACACTGAGAGCATGCCCTGCTGTTCAAATGCGCCTTCATGCTCATTAGCTGGTATGACTAATACAACATATCAAAGCTGGCATCTGGCCTTGATGGAATGTACCTCTCAGAGGTCCCTCAAAAAATAGGGTAACACAGACACCCACAAACACTGAGAAAATCCTGTTCTCACAAGATTTTTGAACCATCTAAAGAGTTTAAGACTTCTTACTACAAAAATTACTGAGATTAGGAGCACATTGATTGCTTATCAAAACTGGAGTGAATAAAGACCTCTTCTTTACCACCATTACCAACAAAAAGTGTCAGAAGGATACTGACATTATAAGGTGGATACTTCAGATGCAGAGGTCAAAAGGGCAAAAATGTACCAGCCAGAAAATTTCTTTTATTTAACTAATATAACCCTGCAGTCAATGGCAAAGTCATGTATCTCCCTGAGCCTCAGTTTATACATCTGTAAACTAGGAATGAGGAGGTTGGCTTCACCTACCTACAAAGATTCTTGAGAAAATAAAATTAGACTGTGTGAAAAAGATCTTTGAAAAATCAAAACCTATACACATAAACCGGCCACAATAGGTAAAAGACAGGTGATGTGAGAACCAAGGAGAGATGGTCCTTGGTATTGAGCTAAAGGGGGTGTCCTTTCCCAAGATGGTACCGGGTAATAGGAGTAACAGTGATCAAGTCATCATAAGTCATGCTCTGTCATCGGAGGCAGCATATCACAGGGTCAGGGCATGTTGCCTAGGGCCAGAGCCTCCACTGTCCTCGGTATGAATCCCAGTGCTGCCGTCTACAAGCTAAATAATCTCGAGCTGGTCTCTTGGCCTCACAGGTCCTTTGCGTCCTTGCCTGTAAGGTGGACTAATATCTTCTCCCTCCTAGAAAACTACTCTATGAATCCAATGGGGTAACTGAGGCCACAGCATGCAGAGGTGTCACACAGATGTCAGCTCGGCCTGAAACCACATCCTTCAAAGAGACCATTCCAGTCTCAAGGACCCTCTGAGGGGAAGAAGGCGCTTCCTCGCAGATTCCTGTGTAAAGTGTTCTCAGGTTCCGCCTCATTGCTCTGGGTTTCCGCCCACCACCCTCTCTGGCACCTCCACGGCCTTGGAGGGTCACATGCTGGGAGGCAAATGGTCCTTTGCCTCATGCCCTGGCCCCCACCGTTGGAGGTGGTGCCCAGAGAGAAGGAAGAACAGGCTGGTGTGGTGGCTGGCAGCCGGTGCCTGCCTGATCCAGATGCCATCTCTGGCCCAGATGGCTCTAATATTTTCCAATAGCTCCCAAGCAGTGCCCTAAGCAAAAGGGTGAATTAGGTGAGATTCTCCTGCATGGTTTTCCCATCTACATGTCAGTACCTTCCCCTCAACAAGGCCCAGATTCCCCCAAAAGTGCTGTATTATCTTGTTCACTCCTGACCACATCCTCCTATCAAATCCTCCTTGGACTCAGAACTTTAGGACCCAGAAGGAACACAGAGATCATCTCCTCTGGATCCTAACCTGGGTCCCTGAGCCCCCACATGTCCTAGCAGGCCATAAATGGAGTCCTAGAGGTATTCTTCATCTTTTTAAAGCCATTCATAAGCATATAAGTGTGCTGCAGATGAGACCAGGCAGGCGAATTACGCCTCAGGTGGCTTTGCTTTTGGATGGAATTACATCAACACACTGTGTTCACTCTGGTTAGCTGGTGTTAGTTTCTGATTACAAGTTTGTCATTTAAAATGTCAGCAATTACTCTTTTAATAAATGTTGTTTGTGTTATAGACAGACTTTTTGTCTACAAAAGAATCAGAGGAAAAACAATAAAAGGGCTCCTTCGAGGCAAAGAGGAGAAGAACCAAACCACCTCCCCATTTTATAGATGAAGACATGGAGTCCCAGGTATTTCCCAAATTCATGTGGCTACTCTGGGGCGGAAACAAGAGTCTAGCCTTGTGTTTTTCCTCCCGCTCTAGCACTGCTTGTACACATCCCAAGGGTTGAAGCTGTTCTGCCACATCCCGGGTCTGTCCTCTCCTCGCAGCCCTGCCAATCATTGAGCAGCACCTAATAAGGAAACTGCTGTCTCGTTGGCCAAGTGATATACATATGCCAACACGTCTTTCTCCTAGAACTGTCCTGTCCATCAAGTAGCCATGTAGCCACTAGATACACGTAACTATTTAAATTTAAATTAATGACAACTAAATACAATTCAAAATTCAGTTCCTCAGTCACACTAGCCACATTTCAAGGACTCAGAAGTCACATGTGGCTGATGGCTACCATATTAGATAGTGCAGACCTGGCTCATTTCCAGCATTGTGGAAGGTTCTACTGGGCAGACTGCTATAGAGGTACTGACTCTAATAGGGAAGGACCCACCCCTGTGACTGAGGGAAACATGGAGGTGCTTCTCATGTTGTCAGGCTCTGCCTGGACTTACGGTCTATGGGTCACCAGTGACCTGGGGCCAGACCATTTCTGACCTCATTCCCCGAGGTCAGTTGGACCCGCAGATAACTCTACCCTGGCCGGGGATGGAGACCCTGCAAGAGAAACAATCAAAAGGACCCCCTTTTCCTTAGATAAGCCCTGTGGTTTCCATGACCAGAAACCACGTTCAAGGTTCAGTCACTCTGAATATTTACGTCACTCCGTCACAGGAGAAAGAGCACTAAAGTGGGGTCAGGAGAGGTGGGTTTCCAGCACCAGTGTTGCCTCTTACCAGCTGTGTGCCTCCAGCAAGGCCCCCGTCTCTAGCCCTCAGTCCCCCACTAGGTAAACAACCCAGTGTTCTGGGGTCCTAAAATTTCATGCTGACCCTATCATCATTTCATCCCCCTCTCTCTGGTATGTGTCTTATCTTTCTTGGATGTGTGTGCATTTATAGAATTTTTCATCTTAATCAAGGGAACAATACACAGGGTAGGGAAACTGCCTTGGCGACTCCAAAGCGTGTGTCAAAACATAGAGGAAGAGCCTCCGAAGAGATTCTAGGGCAGCAGAGGCTGTTGGGGTACTGTTTTCCATCCAAGAATCCAGTAGAGGGGGATATTGCATAGAGGCGAATTCCTAACAGGGTTTGCCTTCAGCTTGTCATTGTCAGTGCCTGAGCTCAGAGGGGAGGAAACATCTTTTTCGTCCTTGCAGGACCCCACATCTACTGTCGGTGTACCCGGACTCAATGAGTCTCCGCTAAAAGCCTCGGGATGGACACGGGAAAGCCCCTGGTGTTCTTTCTGTGCATTTAACTCTAATGAATTTTCCCTTCCCATTTCCAAATTACAAAATTGAAGCTATTTTCACAGGTGCCATATTTAGCGCTGTCAGAAGTTGGAATCTGGCAAGATCAACAACTTTTGAACAGCTCGAAATTCGCTAATGTCCCAGATGGGTTTTCCCCTTCTCTGCCCTCCCGCTCCCTTCTCAGAGCCAGCTTTCAGAGTCCGCTTCGGGCGCCTGACACCCGAGCAGTGTGCCTCTTTCAGTGAAGCATGTTCTTAAGGAAATAAAAACGCATTTCCCTTTCACATGCCTCATTGCCTTATTTTCCTTCTCACTTTGACAAAATGGGACTCTGCCATCCTCCTCAGATGAAGGCTGATCGGCAGCCACGGTCACTAATCTCTCACCATCTTCTAAAAACGAGACTCTCCCAGCCTCAGCACAAAAACTAAGAGCAAATGGTGCATCAGAATTTCCAACTCCTGTGATTTCTCCCTTTGGTTCTTCTGAGATAACGGTGAGAGTGAAAGATGTAGAGATGAGAGTAAGACATGCAGAGAAACCCTGGGTATGAGTGCCCACCGTGGGGGTGGGGCGGCCGCCCTTGAAACTTCACAGCAAGATTCCACAGTAGGGCTCTTTCCCTTGTAAATGTCCCACTGAAGGCTTAAAGTTCAAGAAGGCAGACCTGGATCCAGCCTCACCAGACTGGCCCTATGTCAGGCTTTCTCTCTGCAGCCCTGGGAGGGGAGGGTGGAGAATGCTGAAGACACAGATCTCTGGCAGTCACACCTTTTGTGGAAAACATAGACATTTGTCTTGATAGGTGAAGCTGTGGATAGTGCCTCAGCTGCTGTCTCAAAGCAATCAAAGAAAGTGTGTGCAGTAGGTGGAGGGGAATTTTGTTCCCCAAAGTTCATTCTCCAAGCTGAATAGACAAAGGTGCAAGAAACAGGGAAATTCTTAAGCAAAATGAGGTGGATTTACTGGAAAATCTATCTGAGTGAGAATTCTCAAAATATTTTCTAAAGCTACGAACTGTTTGGAGAATGTAGCCACAGTATATACAGAAATAAATGCGCCATTTTCATTGAGATAGCCTGTGTGTATAAGGGGATGCATCCAGGCTTTCAGGCCAGATATTGGTTCAAATCACAACCCCGTCACCTTCTACTCAGATAACCCCAGACAAGTCACCTGGAACCACTGAACCTCCATCTTCTCATCTGTAAAATGTAACGGCACCTACTTTTACAGACTGATTGCATGGAATAAGTAAAATGATCTATGTAAAAGCACTTAGGGGCCGGGCACAGTGGCTCATGTCTGTAATCCCAGCACTTTGGAAGACCAAGGCAGGTGGATCACTTGAGGTCAGGAGTTCAAGACCAGCTTGGCCAACATAGTGAAACCCCATCTCTACTAAAAATACAAAAATTAGCCAGGCATGACGGCAGGTGCCTGTAATCCCAGCTACTTGGGAGGCTGAGGCGGAAGAATCGCTTCAACCTGGGAGGCGGAGGTTGCAGTGAGCCGAGATTGTGCCATTGCACTCCAGCCTGAGTGACAAAGTGAGACTATATCTAAAAAAAAAAAAAAAAAAAAAAAAAAGCAAGCACTCAGCACCATGTCTGGCATATAATCAGCACTTGCCAGATGTTAACTATCATTACATTGCTAATAAAATAATACCACAATGTTCTTCTGAGTGCAGAGATACAGACATAAGAGAAAATCCTCTCTTTCTACAAGCAATTTCTTCAGGATTAAAATTCTGATGCCTGTACGACTTAAGACTAACCCACAAGGAAATGTCATGGGGGGTTGTGATACATACTTCCTAAAATTTGTTTCATGTCCTACCCAACAGCCCTTGTGCTTTTAGAGTTCTAAAACTGAAGCCATGTGGTCAGTATAAATGGCAAAGTATTAATCAACTAAAAATAAACATTTCTCAGATCCAAGGGCAATAAAACCCTGTAGAAGCACCCACCCTCAACCCATTACTCAAATTCAGACACAAAGAGATTACATCTGTCCTCATCTTCACCATGATGACCCTGCATTTCATGCAAAGGAATATTTACAGCATCACAGTGGAGTCTGGGGTATGAATGGGGCATGGTGCCAGTAACCCTGTGATCAGTGTGGCACTGCCCTGGTGGTGGCAACTGGCATGTGTTTCTATTCTCCTCCTTGATCCTCAGCCACACTCACACTCTGCTCATGAGAGTTACATTGTCATGTAATAAGTACCTTCCTTGAGTCCATGAAAATAAAAAATAAAATAATATTCTTAAAAAGAAAGGATGAAAGAGCATTATTTCCATGTTTGAGGACCTCGAGATTGGTTAAAAATTAACTATGGCCCCAAATGGTCATGATATTGTCTGATAATAAGTTGTCACCAGTAACTGAAAAGTGGGCTGGTTTATTCATTCATTTCTAATCAAGCAGCTGCCACAGCATTATTTGATACTAATATCTGGCTTCTCTCTTCAAAAATTGGGAAACATTTCTTTGCACGGCCCCTGTAACACCGTGAGCCAACGGCCTCTTGCTGGGCACTTGTGATGTATACAGCCTAAGATTATTAGCTTAATAATAACAACTTTTAAAAACCAGTGAAATCTCTGAGTCCCCCTATATAGACTATGCTAGCACATTCTTAAGTAATGTTTACTGTGTGCCTGATGTTTTAGCTTATTTAGTTCAACAAATCTATCAGATAAATACAGTATGCTGTTACTGTTCATACTTTAAAGATGGCAAAACTAAGGCACAGAGAAGTTAAATGATCTGCCATCATCACGCGGCTACAGGTACTAGAGCTGGGGTCCAACCTGCCTGGTCTGGCTCCAGAGCCCACCCATGGATCACACTGTATGGCCCCTATAAAGAATGTTTTTAAGAAGGCATATAAAATCAGAACAGCCCTGGCTGGAGCCCTGAGAGAGAGCAGGGGGTTCCAAGCTCCCTATAGTGACCCTCAGGCACATCCAAGGAAGACGAGGACTTCATGAAGCCACTGGATGGAGACTTTATCTACCTAAGATCACTCTAAGATCGCACCTTCTTCTTGAGGAGTAACAAATTAGTGCATTAGCAGGAATCTGTTTCTAATTACCAGAGTCTTTAGAGAATGAAACTTAGCGCAGGTAAATGGTAACTGGGAGACCCTGGCTGCAGGACAGGGATGTGGAGGGCACCCAGCTGGAGGGAGGGCTGAACTCGACTCTGGACAGGAGGGGACGGGGCTGAGAGAGGCGGTGCCTCCAGGACAATCAAGCCTCTACTTGGCCGGCAAGCTGGAGGTCAGGCTAAGAGCAGTGCTTGCGAGGAGTATTTGAAAGGGCCTCTGGGCAGGCCGTTGTCTGAGTGCTGAACACGAAACAGCAGGTTGCTCCCTGGCAGAGACATAGCGTGACTATGGCCGCGGGGGGTGGATGAGGAGAAGTCTGATGTGAGAGTGTCAGGGCTCCCCATGAGGTGACACTCAGAGTTTCGGTTTTTATCTTGATAAAAATTTTGCAATTTTTACAGTTGCAGAACAAATAGAACCATGACTCATATTTCACAATTTGCCTGGCAAATTCTCTATGAGATCATGTTTCTGACAACTGCATGTTTTCCAAGGGTAAGGGGACATCAGGATAGAACATTGGGCCTGAGGGGCATGTTATAATGGGGGACAGTGGGACATATATTGCCCCCACCTCATGTAGGTTCAGTACCAGAAGCCAGTGATTCACGTGGTACACAGGACTCCGTGGACTCGGAGTATATCACAAATTCTGAGGTATCCACATGTATATTTTACCGTCTGTTTTTTAATCATCTCTGAATCACATTTTCATCCTTGTAACTTCATGAGATAAATTACTTCAGGTTCATTCTTTAATTTTTTTTTTTTAATTTGAATGGCATGGGTTTCAGTAGCAACTTTCCAGATAATGTAATTTAAGAGATGACGATACACGTCATGAAATGTGACACTGTAAAGGAACAATTAAAACACCCAGTGAAACTGAAAAACCAGAGTTTCGTCCTCTGGTTTCTGAGGAATTGAGTCAGAAGTTCTGTAGTTGCCTGTGGAAGAAATAGACAGGAGGGCCAAGTCTGTGTCACCAGTAGATAACACCTAGTACCACATCAGCAGCATGAGATAACAAATTATTATTTGTCAAATGAATGATAAAGACATATGTGCAAACACATAAGCATACAGTCCATACAAGCTGAAATACAGGGCCCAATCTTACCATTCTTAGGGACCGTTTCCCTATTCAAGATGTTAATGATATTTGTTTCTTTTTTTTTTTTTTTTTTTTTTTTTGCGACAGGGTCTCACTCAAGCTGGAGTGCAGAGTGCAGTGGCATGCTCTCAGCTCACTGCAACCTCCACCTCCTGGGTTCAAGCAATTACCCTGCCGGCAAGTAGCTGAGATTACAGGCACACGCCACCATGCCCGGCTAATTTTTCTATTTTAGTCAGGCTGGTCTCGAACTCCTGACCTCATGATCCACCCGCCTCAGCCACTTTGGGATTATAGCCATGAGCCAACAGGCGCAGCCATATTTGTTCCTTTTTAAACATGTGTTGATTAACTTTGGAAATGGGGTTTATATAGAAGCAGAAACTTATCTTCCGATGGTTATATCTTACATTCATTCAGCACCTTTTACTCAGACCCCTTCAAATGGACCATAGTTTTGATTCTCAGAGCACCAGTGGGCCATTAAGCCCCCCAAGATAAAGGTCATGTTTTCCCTTATCTCCACCATCTCTTTTTGCACTCCCACTTGAGTGCTCTTGTGAAGTAGAAACCTGACTTCAATAAGAGACGTGGTGATTATCAGAGAAAGATTCATCTGAAAAATGGCCTGAAACCAAGATTTGCCGGGTTTGTTGAGTTGGGACAGACCTTTAAATCATCATCATGTCATGTAATCCTCCCAAACCACCCAGTGTGGCAAGTGCAATTGTGTTCATTTTAGGAGATGAAGAATTTAGAAACGTGCAAGCCACAAAAAAGGGAACGGGCAGAATTGAGATCCCAGGCCAGGTTGAGCCCAATGCCCGTGGTCTTTATATCAAGGGCTAACAGCCTTAGTGAAGATGGAGATGCCTGCCTGCCCTTCTGCAATGTCAGTACCACGAAGGCTAATTGCACCTCGATTTTCATCACGTAGAAATCTGACCCCTTCAATGCTGCAGGGCCCTCCCAGCAAGCCCCAAGCCGGTGCTTATTCCCAATTAGGCCACCCCGCACCCCAGTCAGAGTGATTGCAAGTCTGGTCAGGTCACTCCCTTATTAAAAACCCTTTAACACTGCCCATTACATTCAGAGTAAAGGCCTAAATCCCCACATGCCAAAAGCTCCCGCCTGACCAGCCCCATCCACCTCTTTGGGTTCCCCTGCTTCTGTCCAAGCCCTCTACTCCCCAGGCATGGGCGTTCACTTCCTCCTTCCTGCCACAGGGCCTTTGAATGTGTTGTTCCATCTCTCTGAGGGCTCTTTCCCCATACCTTCCCCCTTTCTCTTGTCTTAACTTAAGCTTTCCTTCCTCAGAGAGGCCTCTCACAATGATCTTCTGCAGTACCTTCCAGAACACCCAGCACCCATCTTTCATTTCACACATCACTGTGAGATCAGGATAATGGTTTGCATAATTGTTTGTTTCGTGTCTGTTTCACACACTGCCCAGTGGAGGAGGTTTGAATTAAATAATACCTGTGAGGGCAGGAACTCCATCAGTCCCCTTCATGTCCATATTTATTACCAGTGTCTGCTTAAGCACCTGACATATAGGAGATGCTTATTCCATCAATAGATGCTTATTCCACCCATGAGACAATTGATCACCAAATCAGGACACCACTAATCAAGTTTCAGGCCCAAGGTCTGGTAATCTCCAAGGGTATTTACCATCTGATATCCCTGAGTTTTATCAGAAACGATGTATGAGAAGCTGGTGGAGCTAAAGTGTAACATGCATTACAGGAAACCATTTACCACTCTGGGGTCCCCTCTCCCCACTAGGTTTTAATAAGCTTAATAATAGCAACAACTAACATTTATTAAGTGCTATGTTCTCACCAGTGTGTTAAGAGACTTTCATACAATGTCGAAGCTCTGTTCACCTCCAGGGGCTCATCTCACTTACAGTAACAGCCCAAGTTCCAGGCATGGCCTATAAGGCTCAGAGGATTTGCTCCTCTCAGACCTCATCCTCAGCACACTCTGCCCATCTCACTGGGCTCCAGCCACACCAGTCTCCTTGCAGCTCCTAGAATACACCTGGCAGCTCCCTCACAGGGTCTATGCACCTACTGTGCCCTGATCATGAAATGCTCTGCCCCAGAGAGCCACAATTCTAGCTCTGCTATATGCTTTAAATGTCATCTTCTCCAGAGGCCTTCCCTGATGGCCGTCCTGTACTAGGTTCCTAAGCCCCTTTCTTGCTACATTTTTCTCCATTACCTACCACCATCTAATACACCATTGCTACTACTCATCTGCTCATTCATTGTCCGCCTGCCCCCTCCGCAATGTCAGTGCCACAAAGGCAAGGATTGTTGCCTATTTAGTTCACTGCTGTGTCCCTACTGGCTGGCGCATACAAGGAACTCAACAAATTTATGTTCCATGAGTGGATGTTCTCATTTCATCCTTATATCAATCTTCAGAGACACACACATCACCCGAACACCTTCCCTGCCACCTTTTCAGCGGAGTCTATTACTGCCCCTGTACTTTGCCCGCTGGTTGGGTGGCAGAAGAGAGAACCAGGAAACTCAGACCTCGAGACATTCTGGGTTCACACTCTCACCCCCACAAAGCCTGTCTGAAACAGGTGCCCTGTTTCAATTTCCCACTTCTCTAGTCTAGCCAAAAGTGAGTTTCCTTATGCATCAGTCATTCGTTTGTCCGTTGTTTTCCCAACATTTGCTGAAGATGGAGGCCCCAGGTGAGTGATATAGGCCCCGCCCTTGGGGAGCTCAGCATTAGAAAGCCGCCTCCGCCTCTCAATGGCCACTTCAGGTCCTCTCTGCTGAACCATTGTCCTGCTCATTTATTTTTCCAATTTCAAATATAGATTTTGTTACCTTTCAAAATATGAGGCATTTAAGAAAAGCAGCATTTTTAAATAGTGCTCATGGCTCGAACTGAGAGATTCTTTCACCCCTCCCTTTCCCAACCTCCAGGGATGAAAGGGGTGCAGCTTGCTCTCAAATAGGAGAATTCAGCATTTTTGCAGAGTAGGCAAAGGTTATGTTTCTGCACGTAGGGCAGGTTCTGAGTCCTGGGATAGCGGTGAACATTTTCCTTTCAGATGCCATTTCTCTAGATTCTTTCCCCACCCATGACTGCTCAGTGTTGCAATTAATTCCTCCAAGGATTTCGCCCAATAAACACCTAAAACATGCTTTTCACTCTCACTCCCACTTCCTGCCCTGCGTCTAGTCTACCTCTCCATCCCTGCTGCCAGCTTCACAGTTCTGTTGTTTTCAAAGTTGTCCCTCGCATTCTGGGCAACCCATTTCTTCTGCTCCATCAAACCAATCTGTTCTCAAAGCCTTCCCTCTCTTGAAATCCCTCTTCAACCATCAGCGAAACCTGCTGCTGCTGCCTCACAAGGAGGGCCCCTCCGCCTCGACACCCTGCCCTGAGAATCTGCAAGGGAAGGAGTAATAATAGAACTGAAATTAAATATCAGTTTCAGCTAATCTGAGCAAGGCACACTTTCACCAGAGGGGATCACAAAAGCAAGGGATGAGGACCATTTGTCCCATACACTTGCAGACTAGACTGACTCTCAGGGTCAGCACCTGCTGCTGAATAGACAGGGTGCAGACTTGCTTTCCCATTCAGATTAGAGGAAATATCAGGGCACCGTACACTCATTAGTTCATCAATGCAGTCCTTCATGCATGCAGCAAATAGTGATTGTGGGTTTATTACTTTGACTGCTGGAGATTTTATAGTCTTTCAGAATGCCCTATTACATTGTAAACATTCTTGAAGGGTATTATGTCTTTCTGAATGTAATTTAATTTGATCAAATTTAGTTCTTCCATTTGAACTTCTATAGCATTTTGTGACACGGTAAAAGAACACTGGACTAGGGTGAAAGAGAACTAGACAAAAATCCTGTCTATTCTAGTTACTGGTTGATTAACCCCAGGAAAGTCACCTGACCTCTTCAAGCCTCAGTCTCCCTCATCCATTAAATGGATATGATACCAGCTACTCTACCTACATCATGGGAGTTCTGTATCCCATGTATAATCAGCAATCAGCAAGATGCCTTCCCAAAAACATAGATGAAACTGAAGAGACTCTAATTAAAATGAGTCAGTGGTAACAAAGGGACTTTTTGTTGAGTTGAGCATTACAGAAACGAAAGTCTCATCTCTACTTAGTACAATTTTGTGCATCCTTCAAGGCCTAAGTAAAATGCAATTTTATTCATGAAGGGTCTTTCCCTCCAACCCCAAGACAGAAAAGAGCCAAGGAGATTGGGTGGCATCTGGGACACAAGGCCTCACCTAGGAAGGACAGCTCCCTGGAGCAAAGCTCTTGAGAGTCGCCAGGAGAAGGGATTCACTGCAGAAAATGGAGTTTGGAAACCCAGGGCCTGCCAGGGAGGAAGGACAAGCCAAGGACCCAGACTGAAAAAGAAAAGGAGGGCTCTGAGCTGTGGGGAGCCGACATGGAGCGGAGAGATCTGAGAAACAGAGCTGGATGCTGTTGTGGAGCAAGTGGAGTGGTACCCAGGGACAAACAGACTCTGAGTGCTTGGAATGTTCTCCTGCAGCTGAACCATGCTGGACAGAAACCATCCCACCCTTTCTCAAATCCCATAGCACTTTGTACTTCTCAGGGCACTGCCCAAACTGCCTGTCTTTGGAATTCTTTGAGGATGTGCATATCTCCCCTCCCCTACCAGAATATAAATTCTTTGGAGGCAAGAGCCAGGTCTTACTCATCTTTGTACACCCATCCCAGTCCACACCCAATGCCTAGACCAGTGTCTTGCATAGGATCAGTATAATAAATATTTGTTCGATGGATTAAATAAAAACATTACACTCTTTGGTTTTACATAGGATCAAATAAAACATGACCCCAAATACTATTGAATCTTAAAAACTAGTTTACTCCTATAGCTTTATCTTCTGGGTTTTGAGCTTTCTCCCCAACCTTGACCACTTTATAGCATGCTTAGTTTTGTTATGCAACAAAATCACTGCTCACTTAACATATGTTTCATACCAAATAGTGTAAGCATGGCTACCATTTATTGAATATCATGGCAAAATGGCTAGCTGTTGGTAAAAAGCATTTGGCACCCCTTAGGAATGTAAGTTATTGCTAAAAGGTGGCTGCTACGCTAGGACTACATTTCCCAGCTCTTCTTGACACTGGGGGGAGGCCACAAAACTAGTTCTCATCAGTGGAGTGTCAATGAAACTGGATGAGTCTCATCTCTAAGCCAGGACTTTTAAGAAACAGTTAAAGCTTCTCCACTCTCTCCGTCCTCTTTGCCACCTGGAAGCAGAGACTTTAAGGTTTCAGGGGATGCAGAATTCACAAGATGAAAGCCACAATCCCTGAGTGACCACAGGGAGAAAAGCCCCTGCTTTCCCTATTTAGATGAATAAAGGGAAATCACAAGACGGAAGCCTGGATCCCTGAGTCACCACATGAAGGAAAGCCTCTGGTTTTCTCCATTTGGTCTATCACATAGGCAAGAAATAAACTTTAATTGTGTTAGCCACTGGAATTTGGCATTTAATTGTCAGAAAAGTTAGTGTCACCTTAACTAACAAAAGTACCTACTGTATGGCAGATGATTCACACAAATTACTTTCATAGAACACTTGAAATAGTCTTGCATGAGAGGTATTATCAGTATCCTATTTATTCTGCAAGTAAGTAAACTAAGACACAGAGAGGTTAAGTTATGGAGGTTAAATTAAGAGAGATTGTCGTAGTCAGTAGGTGCTGGAGCTGGAATTTCACTGAGATTCATCTGGCCCCAAATACTGTGTTTTCTTCCATGACATCCTACTGTCTCTCATTTATCAGTGGTCTTGGATCTGTCTTTGACACCATTTTTAAATTAAGGGTTTCTGACCTGATTCTGACCTACACTTTTTAGAAGCAGTTGAGATATACATCTCCCCTTTCTTTCACTGAACACTGACCATCACCTGGAAGAATGATGTATTCCAAGCCTTAGAGTGTTCTATAAAGACTAATTTCTTCCTTACCTGTTTCGGCACAATTCTTTTATTATCAGAATTGAAGTATTTCTCTAAGCAAATACTGAACCTTAATACTACTTGGCTTCCATTTTTTCACCAGTTGGGAAGGGTAAGAAGAGAATTCATTATGGGTTTAGGGTGGGGGACAGGAAAGAGAGTGGGGGAAAAAGGAAATTGTTTGGGTTCATCAAATCCAGCCTGGTCCATGCTTGTTTCAGAAAGCCCTCTCAGGCATTTTGTTGACAAAACTTATGCCACCCATGGTTATGTCTGCGTTAGTTCTGTTTCTTTTTCACTTTCTGACTGAGGGATTTAAAAAAGTTCCAATGACTTATCCAGAGTCATACAGTATCAGTGGACAGAACTGGAAAGCAAATTATATGGGCATGAAAAGAAATAGAAAGTAAGTAAATAGATAAAGTAAGTAAATAGATAAACTCATCTGCAAAAAGGAGCTTGTAGAAATTGGATACTTTTTTTGGACTCTTTACATATAAAATGCCAGTTATCCAACATAGAAAGAAAAAAGAGCAGGATGCTCCAATTTGTAAGTAATTGAAACCAGCTCCTTTAGCTACGTGGTGAGTAATCTTTCTAAAATGTATATACATGTTGCTTTCTTAAGCCATATTAACTAATCTTGGTGTCTCAATATAAAAAGCAATTGTGGAATCGGATTGTTAGCTGATGATGCCTTCAGAAGATAGTGGAGAAAACAAGACTTCTTATACTAAATAGCCTCAAAGTGTTACTGGTTCAGTGTACTCCAGGAGAGCAGAGATTTTGTCTTTAGCTAAAGCACCTGGACCTGCCTGGCACGTAGTAGTTGTGCAATAAACATTTGTTTAATGATTCAATAAGTGGATGAGTGCTTTGCTTTCTAATCATCTCATCGCCTCCCTTTATATCAGTCCTTTGTTGTCCTCATTCCTTGTGTCCTTAACTTGCTATTTCTAATCTGTTATGGGTGGGGAAACTTAAAATAAATTACATAGATAAAAGAAGTTATAAATGACTACAAAATAATTTAAATTAATTATAATATAACTCAATAGAACTTTTAGAACTTTCTGCAATGATGGAAATGTTCTACATAGCCTGTGTACTTACCACTGTTGAACATTTGAAGTACAGCTAGTTTAGCTAAGAAACTGAGCTGTACATTTTATCCGATTTTAATTAATTTAAATTAAATTAAAATAGCCATATGTGACCACTGGCTACTGTGCTAGACAGCACAGGTTTTCAACTAAGTGCTAAACAAAAGAAGGACTTTCCTGAAGGCCAAGGGATGGCGATTTTGAAAACTTTGCAGTTTTTTTGTTTTTTAACTTCCACACTGTTATGAATGAGTAATGAAGCTGGTCACAGGCCTCTGCAGGATGCACAGGAGTGGGGTTGGGCAGGTTGATTTGGCTCAAGTTGCACAGTTCAGCCTCGGTGATAATATTTAGAAGGGCTGAAAGTGAAAATTGGAAAAAGCTCTGTCAGGGATGTTCAGAGGCCAGGTGAAGCCAGAGGAACAAGCTGGTCTTTTCAGGGAGATATCCAGCACGACCTGGCATCTTCTGTCCTGATCACTCAAGGCAGAGAGCACCACAGTTACATGGAGTTTTGTGTTTGTGTGCATTTTAAATCCCCAGAGTTGCTCACAATATTTTCGTGGAGCTTCAAGCAATCAACCCTAAAGAGAAAGAATAACCCTACTTTAGTCATGAGGTCTATTATCTGACTACCTAAGGAGCTTTTCTGGAGCTTCTGTGCCCTGCAGAGATGATTTGGTGGCTTTCTGAGTAGAATGGAGGCAGCTGTGCTCGCTGGAAAGAGTCTACCCTTTGCATCTTTGTCTTAGGTTTCCCCTGGAGCTAGAACAATCTCAGCCGTTTAGATCTCAAAGAATTCACACTGAATTCAAGGCCTACTTGAATGTGCAGAAATGGCATCTGCCTATCTCTATGCAGGGGAAGAGTCTCAGTGGCTGAATATTGTCACACACATCTTTTTTGCTCGTCTAGAGGACATTGCTTACATGCAATCTGCAGGCACACACCACTGATGTCACCCACTTACTTTCTAATAAAAGAAACAAATTAACAAATTTGGTCTTAACCACACACACTGTAGCACTAGGTCCTATTTCATGACCAAATCCATGCAATTCTTGTGTTTTTAAAATATATATCTATATCTAGGCATAGATATAGATGCATGTGTGTATCTATCAGTTATATAAAAGCAATAACTGAACATTAAAGAAAATGCAAAGAATGAACAAAAGCACTCAAATACCCTGATCCAAAGAAAACCTCAGTTAATATTTTTTGTGTTTCTTACCTGCCAATCCTCTATGCATAGATGAGAGATTTTTCTCTTTTTAACTTTATTGCAAGCATTTTACATTCCACATCTTGCTTTTTGTTATATCATGACCATTTCCCTTATAATCATACAAACTTAGTAGATATATTTGTAATACCTGCAAAGTATTCTGTTAAATGGAGTTAACATACATACTTAATCATTCTTCTCTTGGAAAAGCATTTGTTTTCTAACACTGCCCTTTTATAAACTATGATAGCAAATAATTTTGTGTGTAAAGGCTTGCCTTCACACATGCCAGCTTTGGAATACCCTCTTTAGAATAGAAACATAGAAATAGAATGTCTGGGTCCAGAGTTATGAAAGGGTATGAAAGGTAAAGTCCCATATTTACCAGATGGGGAGCCAAGGTTCCAGGTAAACCAGCAAAGCCAAGTTCATGAGCTGATAATCATTTGACCTTCTAGTATTCTAGTTCAGAAGTTCCCAAACATAGGAACTGCTGCAACAGGAGTGCCTGTGCATTTATTTAAAACCCAGATTCCCACTATGACTGTGTGAGAGTCTGTCTCTTTGTAGGTCGTTAAGAACTTGCTTTATGTATCTGGGTGCTCCTGTATTGGGTGCATATGTATTTAGGATTGTTAGCTCTTCTTATTGCATTGATCCCTTTACCATTATGTAATGTCTTTGTCTCTTTTGATCTTTGTTGGTTTAAATTCCATTTTATCAGAGACTAGGATTGCAACCCCTGCGTTTTGTTTTTTTGTTTTTTGCTCTCCATTTGCTTGGTAAATCTTCCTCCATCCCTTTATTTTGAGTCTAAATGTGTCTTTGCACATGAGATGGGTCTCCTGAATGCAGCACACTGATGGTCTTGACTTTTTATCCAATTCATCAGTCTGTGCCTTTTGATTGGGGCATTTAGCCCATTTACATTTAAGGTTAATATTGTTATGTATGAATCTGATCCTGCTATTTTGATGCTAGCTGGTTGTTTTGCCCGTTAGTTGACTCCGTTTCTTCATTGTATCAATGGTCTTTACCATTTGGCACGTTTTTGCAGTGGCTGGTACTGGTTGTTCCATGTTTAGTGCTTCCTTCAGGAGCTCTTGTAAGGCAGGCCTGGTGGTGACAAAATCTCTCAGCAATTGCTTGTCTGCAAGGAGAACTACAAACCACTGCTCAAGGAAATAAAAGAGGACACAAACTGATGGAAAAACATTCCATGCTCATGGTTAGGAAGAATCAATATCTTCAAAATGGCCATATATATGTATATACCTATATAACAATCCTGCAATATCTGCATATGTACCCCAGAACTTAAAGTAAATAATAAAAAAACAGATTCCCAGTGAAACAGGAGAGTTTCCTGACCCCGTCCTGGGACTTTTGACAGGAGTGTGGCTCATTTGCTTGGCTGCAGAACCTCAAACCCTTTACAGGAGGGATAGCATATGGATGGGCAGATGCAGGAACCAGGGTAAGCAATTTTGAGCTCCAGCTCCATGGTAGCATCTAGAGATATGTTACAATAATACTCTTTCAGCAGTTACCAACCATAGATGGGTGTTAAACCAGCTCAGTGGAGAGTTGGGTACCCTCCTTTTACACCCTGCCCTCTTGGTCCTTGTATGGTGTCCAGGAAGAATCAGGTCACATGCACTTGAAGGATGGTGAGTGCAGAGATTTTTATTGAGTGATGGGGGTGACTCTCAGTGGGATGGATGGGGAGCTGGAAAGGGGATGGAGTGAGAAAATGATCTTCTCCATGGTTCAGCTGTCCTGCAGCCAATATTCTCTCTGACCATCCCCAGCCAAACTCCTCTTGATGTTCAGATACTCCTTTTCTTCTCTCTTTCTCTGTTGTACCACCCTGCTGCTCATGGAGTCTGGGGTCTGAGGTATATATGGGTACAGGATAGGAGGGTGTGGCAGGCCAGAAGGCAACATTTGGGTATGAAAACAGGAATGTCTGTTCCCATTTAAGGTTGCAGATTTCCAGGCTTCCGGGTGGGGCCTTTGCCAGGGATCTGCCCTCTTCTATGCAGTATTTCCCTGCTTCCTGTCTGTATCACCAGGACCCATCCCAGACTTACCGATTCAGAATATGCTGGGTTGAGCATGGGTGGACTGCTAACAGTCTCTAAGTGAATATTTAATAATCACTGCTTTTGGACAAAAGAACCACCAGGCAGAAACACATTTTGAAGAACAACTTTATAAACCCTTCTGTTTATCTGCTATTTAAACTGCAGACAACAGGCCTAATCCTAACCTTGCCACTTGGCAGGGGAAAAAAACTCATAACAGCAACCAGTACACTTCTTAGTTTCTTGTTGCATTCATTTAATCATCACACATAAAAATATGAAAATTCACATCCCACTAATCAAAAATCCTTCACCTTATATGACCTTTGGAAGTTAGCCCTTTCCCATTTAGATATCCACTCATTTTCTCAATATTTCCCTCACTGAGCCTGTCTACAATTTCCTCTGCTAAGACTCTAGAGTCTTATTTCCTCTTTATTGGAGGATAGAGAGAGAGTCTCATCTGTTTTAATTATACATCTCAAGAACTTCACTGGAATTTTAGTAATATAACAATGCCACCAAAGCTAAAGTATTTGGAACCGTTGATGAAATCCTCTAAAGAAGAAAAGCAAACCTGACTTAAACCCAGGATGGGCAAAACACTCAAAACTCACCCTCTCCCTGAAGCCAACTGTGCTCCTGTGGTGTTCCTTTGATCAGGGAACAATAAATTTACACAAACCAAAACTGAGAAACAAAGAGAGAGAAATCACATCAAAAGCAGAGACCAGTTTTGAAGCATTCAGGAAGACTTCAGGCCAAGCTAGGTGTGATCCTAAAGGCTCCCACCCAATAAGGGTGGAGGGGAGCAACTCACCTCCCACATCTTGGCCCTGGGTCAAAAGTCTTCTTCTCAAAGGAAGCACTACAAAGCCCCGAAAAGGCGTCTGAGTGTTAATTTGTCTTTTGTGAGAAGTTCTAGTGCTGCTATAAATCACCGTAAACTATAAACAGGGCAGTGGAAGTATCCCTGAGCCACTTGAACTTGGTGAGACCTGAAAAAAATGAACTTCAACCAATGGTGGTCAAGGGAGGACTGTGATCCATTTTTGATCACTTGAAGTGCTTAAAGGACAATAGCTCTGGTGGCACAAAAATCACCCAACAAAAATGAACCTGGCACCTGTGGTGTCCAGGTAGTTGATTTTTAAGGAAGCACTTCTCAAAAGCAGGATGCATTGAGACCCAGAGACTGAGGTTCAAGGTTAAAGGGTCTGGGTAGGGAAAGCAAGATATTTAGCTATCTAGCTTCCTTTTTTGTTTGTTTTTGTTTTTGTTTTTTTACAGGGTCTCACTCTGCCTCCCAGGCTGTAGTGCAGTGGCGCCATCTCAACTCATTGCAATCTCTGCCTCCCTAGTTTAAGCAATTCTCCAGCCTCAACCTCCAGAGTAGGTGGGAGTACAGGCATGTGCTACCACACCTGGCTAATTTTTGTATTTTAAGTAGAGACAGGGTTTCACCATGTTGGCTGGACTGATCTCAAACTCCTGGCTTCAAGTGATCCACCCGCCTCAGCCTCCCAAAGTGCTGGAATCACAGACATGAGCCACCGCATCCAGCCTAGCTTCCTTTTAATATTGGCCTAGCAGTCAGCCAAATCCAGATGAGTCTAGTATAAAAATGGGAGGATGGCCAGGGCTGCTGGTGACCTGGTGAGGTCATGGATGTAACTTCAAATTAAGAAAGTCATCCAGGTTTTAAAATTCCCCTACCCACCTCTCCGGTCATTCTCAGGCTGGCCTGGTACAATACACCAGCTGCAGCATCCAATTCATAAGTGCTCCCAGATGATAACAGGCAAAGGAAGAGAAGCCAGGAGCAGGCTATCATGATGCAGTTCATTTTCTAACTTCATATTACAAGATGTCCCTTCTCCTTAGAATGTAGAAGATCTGGAGAATCCCAGGCCTAACCTCCAAAGATTCCTAGGGTGGAGGCCAGGAATCTGTGAGGTTACCAAGTCCCCATCTCTACCAAGAGATTCTGATATTGGCTGAAGGATCTACTGTGACCAAAACCTTCTCCAGAACCCCACGTCTGACTCCACTCATGGGCCCCAAACAGAACACATGTAATCAGGGCTGAGCAATCCTGAGATAAGTGCTGTGCTCCTAGGGTGAAAAGGCCGTGGTTTTGTGGCCGTTCTTTTAGAATGATTGTAGGAGGACTATGTATTTGTTCTTTATGCACATAAGCCCATGACTCAATTCTGACGGTGGCATTCCTGTAAGATGGCCCTGGCAAGGCCCCATAAGCAAAAGATTTAGTCAAATGTGTTAATTCATATAGATCTGTAATTAACTGACTATGGCTTCACCTAACCCTCAGAGTGACCTTTTGAGATTGTATTATTGTTTCCAAATATTAATTCTCCCCTCTCCACTCCACCAGAGCTGCAGCCAACACAGCTTTCAAGCAGTATAAGCAAGAGATAAATGTTTATTCTTTTAAACCATTGAGTTATTGAGGCTGTTTGCTACCATAGCAAAAGCTGGCTAACATAACCCAATTACTTGACAGGTACAGGAGTAAAGGACATTCTTTCACCAAACATACTTCTTTTAAACACCTACTATGCGACAGGGATAATTCAAGAATAAATGTTCAAACCTGACAAACACAGAATTTGTTCACACCTGCCAACTCAGCTTTAGCCCCTTCTGCAATGGAAACAAATCATGTTACTCCTCTACTTAGAACCCTTCACGCGTTCTCCAGTTAATTGAAATTAAAGCTTAAGTCCTCTATAATGGCCTGCAGGGCCCTACACACAGTCTGGCTCTCATCAGCCCCATGACCCTTCCTACTATTCCCTATTATCCACTTTTCCAGCTGCCCTGGCTGCCTTACCATTCCTTGAACACACTGAGCATGCTCCTACCTTAGGGCCGTTGCACCTGCCGTTCTTTCTTCTTTGACTGCTGCTCCCCACAATATGACAGGGCTCACTTCCTCACCTCCTTTAATGTCACCTGTCAAATGTCACTTTCTCATTGAAGCCTTCCTTGACCACCCAATTTGAATTGTAACTCTCCCCATATCCATCGTATACCTCTCCCCTGCTACATCTCTCTCCACTGCACTCACCACCATCAAAATGGTGTGAATCAGCAGTTCTTAGAGTATGCTATACAAGCCCTGAAGGTTTCTGAGACACATCAAAATGATTTTCATAATAACACAAAGCCATTATTTGTCCTTTTTCACTTGCAGTATGTCATTTAATACTCTGAAAAATATGCATAATGGTCTTTTGCCACCTACCAAACTATGATAGTTGTATGACTGTTTGAGTTGCAAGCTGAATTAGCTAGGTTTTCTTTTCATGGATTTTTCTTTTGATCTTCACAGAAACTGTTTTGAGAGATTGTTTTATTCCCATGTTATGGTTGAAGAAACTAGAGCTTAGAGAGTTTAAGCAATGTGCTTGCCTAATAAATGGCAGAGCTGGGATGAAAACACAGTTTTATTCATTAGGTTACACCTAATTCCAGTCGGGCATTGTGGCTCATGCCTGTAATCCCAGCACTTTGGGAGCCAGAGGCTGGCGGATCACCTGAGTTCAGAAGTTTGAGACCAGCCTGGCCAACAGGGCGAAACCCTATCTCTACTAAAAATACAAATAAAAAAAAAAAATTAACCAGGCATGGTGATGGGTGTCTGTAATCCCAGCTACTCGGAGGCTGAGGCAGAGAGAATTGCTTGAACCCAGGAAGGGGAGCTTGCAGTGAGCTGAGATCGTGCCACTGCACTCTAGCCTGGGCAACAGAGTAAGACTGTCTCAAAAATAAATAAATAAATAAACAAAAAAAATTCTTTCCACGTATAACATGCCATGATTATAACACATTGTAGAAGTTCTATGGTGATCACAGAGTTCTTATGTTTAATGGAGTCTGAACTTCAGAGTTACATAAATATAAGAAATGAAAACAAATGTATTACGGACCTTATATGCCTCATTTCTAGGCAATGTCTCTTTTAATACCAGTCTCTGTTTATTCCTTCTGGAATTCCAGTTAGATAGTTGCTGGATACTTCCATTTTATCCTCCATGTATTTTAATCTCTTTCACCTTTTTTCCTGGATTCTGTGTAATATCCTCAGGTTTATCTTCAGTTTGCAAAATTCTATCTTCGGTTTTGTCTAATTATCTGTTCAATGCATCCACTGAAATGCTTTTAATACATTAACCATACTTTTTATTTTTTAAGTTCTAAATTTTTAAGTCTGCCTATTCATTTTTCATCTTATATTTTCATCACTATTTTTCTTACATTTTTTAAAATTATTTTTCCCATAAGTTATTAGAGTACAGGTAGTATTTGGTTACATAAAGAACTTACATGAGTAAGTTCTTTAGTGGTGATTTGTGAGATTTTGGTGCACCCATCACCCGAGCAGTATACCTTGCACCATACTTGTAGTATTTTATCACTCACCCTCCTCCCATTCTCTTCCCAAGTCCCCAAAGTCCACTGTATCATTCTTATGCCTTTGAACTAACTGTTTTCTTTATGCCTCATGCTTTTACTTGCAAGAATGACTACCAACAGACAAGGTATGGTTACTGAGACTTGAGTATTTGACAGACATTTTCTGAAAATTAACTAATGTATTTGTTGCCAAGGATAAAATACAGGCTTTCTTGCAAAAAATAAAAATTCTGTAAATTGCATAACTGTCCCTATTCAATACTTAAAGACTTTTCTGATGAAATTGGTAATGATATTAATAAATGTGTTTTTTGGTACTGGATAATAAAATGTATTAACATTTGAAAGATTTACATAATTGGTTGAACTCACATTTTTCAAATAATCCATTTACAATGCATGGGTAAAACATGTACTTGAAGTGCAACATAGACCAATGGATTTCAATAAAACAGAATGTTGTTATGGTTTCAGATTCAACATTGCAAATGAACTTTAGGAAACAACTACCTGTTGAGTTCTGACGTAGTAGCAAAGAAAAGTACTCACAATTAAATGAGAAGATTATTAACATAATCCTCTCTTCTGCAACTACATGTCTGTGTGAGGCCAGCTTTCCTTCATATACTTCAGCCAAAAGAGTCTGTCAGCATAAATTGAATGCAGATGCAAGTATGAGAATCTAGCTGTCTTCTACTTTTAAATTAAAGACTATAATTTTTTACTAAATATATGTCATTTGTGCTAAAATGTAATAGTCATTTTATTATTACTTTTAAGTATTCATATATACGTATTTTTTATTTCTCTATTCTAATTTCTAGCATTATAAATATCAGTAGCTATAACTTATATAAATGAAAGCTCTTTGAGGTCCTCAATAATTTTTAAGAATATAAAGGGGTTCTAGGACCCAACATTTTGAGAACTGCTACTGCATATAACTCACTTATTACTGCGGCTATTTTTCATCTTCTGCCTTTAAAATGCATGCCATAATAAGGCAAGAGTTGTTTCCTGTCTTGTTCATCACTGAGTACCCAGAGTTTAGAATAGTGTCAGGCAATTTACTGAATGAATGAATGAATGAATGCCACTCAACAGCAACCTCCACTTCCTGAGGCCTATGTGCTGACTTTCCTATGAACCTCCCCAAGGCACAGAGTGTGAAGCTGAGCTAAGACCCCCACATCCATTCATCCATTGCAAGATATTTTCCAACTTCCTGCCCTTTCCAAATCAAACTGGTTTCACCCATTCTGAACTCCCCAAGCACTGGCCTTCTAACATTGAGCGCACACTATGTGCTCAACCATTCATCCTGGCCCTTAAGGCCACCACTGTGCCTCATTTATATGCAATTCCTTTTCTTCCCCTCAGACTGTAAGACCCTAGAGTGCTGTGTTTCATCGTTAGTCTATTTTCAGTTCTAAACACAGTGCCTAGCACTGAACAGGTATTCAATAAATGTTTTTATATAAATGAATAATATACAAAATGAGCACTCTTCCACTTGAATATGCACATATATACACACATTGAGAATAGTTATTTGTTTTCAGTAGCCAATGAAAACCTTTCTCCAATGACAGCCTGGTTCCTGTACGTCTTTCCCTATAGCCAAGCCCTTCCCTCACTCCCGAAAGTTCTCTAGCCAAGCCTGCCCTCAGGCACACAAGTGCAACAGTTCAGGTGACTCACTGTCAATACCTCTTTGTAGGCTATCCCTCAGTGGTCAGTGCCCGGGTACCCAGGCTTCTGCCTCATAGCCTCAGGTCCAGTAACCAGGCCTAGACATTGTTCTCTTGCAAGTGTCCTGGCCTCCATGACAGTAGCATTTCTTGAGAATCCAAAATGTGTCATGAGCTTGGTCATAAATATGTATAATCCCCAGGCCTCTCAGCAACCTGGTAGGAAAGCACCACAAAGAACATGAGATAAGGACCAAGCTTAATCAATTTGTTCTGTCTCCGGGCCCTCAGGGCATGCTTAGTCAATAATTAGTGAATAAATGGCTGAATGAATGAATCCTACAAGATGGATGTTCATATCCCATTGTACAGAGGAGCAAACAGCCTCATAGAGGTTATGCAGCTCATCCACCATGTTGCCAACCCCTGCATACATTTAGGGCTACCAATGGTCTACACCCAGTGGCTTTCCCTCACAAGCCTCTGTCCACTCAGGCAAAAAAGAAAGAAAGAAAGAAAGAAAGAAAGAAAGAAAGAAAGAAAGAAAGAAAGAAAAAAGAAAGAAAGAAAGAAAAGAGAGACAGAGAGAAAAAAGAGAGAAAGAAAGAGAGAAAGAGAGAGAATGAAAAAGAAAGAGAGGAAGAGAGAAAGAGGAAAGAAAGAAGAAAGAAAGAAGGAAAGAAAGAGAGAGAGAAAGAGGAAAGAAGAAAGAAAGAGAGACAGAAAGAGAAAGAAAGAAGAGGAGGGAAAGAAGGGAAAGGAAAGGAAGAAATCTTGTATTGCTTTAGGTTGTTTTCTGTTTTAAAAATTGAAACATTTCAATAGTAGAAAATTCAGATAATACATAGAAGCACTAAGAAGCTGGGTGCAGTAGCTCATAACTGTAATCCCAGTATTTTGGGGGATTAAGGCAGAAGGATTACTTGAGGCTGGGAGTTCAATACCAGCCTGGTCAACATAGCAAGACCTCATTTCTACTAAAAGTTAAAAAAAAAAAATAGCCAGGCATGGTGGCATGCCTGTAGTCGTAGCTACTGGTGGGGCTGAGGTGGGAGGATCCGTTGAGCTCAGGAGGTCGAGGCTGCAGTGAGCTGTGATCACACCACTCAAAGTGACAGAGTGAGACCCCCATCTCTAAAAAAAAAAAAAGAAGAAGAAGAAGCACTAAGAAGAAAATTTAAGTTACTTGTTACCTACTTGTCATCTAAAAGTGACTACTGTGGACATTTTTTACAAATCTTCCTGTCTTTCTTCTACATGTATCTTTGTTTCACAACATATTGATGTCATCATGTTCATATTGTAAATAGATTTTCCACCAAATACTGCATGATAAGCATTTTCTCCATCATAATAAATAATATTTTGTGATTTTTAAAGCATACAGAATATTCTGCCATCATCTGGAATTTATTTAAACATTAACTTTTTTTAAACTATTCCCTCTTATTTAACTTCTAAGTTGTTTTCTTTTTTTTTCTATTCCAAGCAACATGCTGATAACCTTGAACATAAACTGTCTTCTTCACATACTTCATTAGAAAGGTTGCTAGAAATTGAAATATTGGGTCAAAATGTACCTCCATTTAAAGAAATTTTAAGCAGGCTTATTAACGTATAATTGATGTACAATAAATTGCACATATTTAAAGTGCACAATTTCGTAATTTTTGACACATGTATATACCCATGAAACTATTGCCACAATCAAGGTAGTCAACACATCTGTCACCCTATATGTTTCTTTGTGACCCTTTCTAATCTCTGTCTGTCTCCCCTTCCATTCTCCACGGCAAAGGCTGCTCTGCTTTCTGTCACTATTGATTAGGTAGAATTGTCCAGGGTTTTGTATAAATGAAGTCACCCAATACGTATTCCTTTCCTCTGGTTTCTTTTCCTCAGCAGAATTATTTTGCAATTCATTCATATGTTTGTATCACTAGTTTATTCCTTTTTAGTGCAGAGTCATACTCCACTATATAGTCAGGAAAGCGTACCCATTTTTAACACTTTTGATGCATATTACTAAATGGACTGTGGGGGCATCTTGAGGCTCTTTATCACAAAAGCATGGACGTTTGGAGCTGACCGCCCCCTCTGCTGAAAAGCTGGGATTGAAATTTCACTTGTTCCAAGTGTACCATTCTGTCCCCAGAACTGCATAGCCTCTGACCCTCCCTAGTTCCAACATCTGTTACCGGGAAAAAGGAAAAACTCCAGGGACCACGAAAGACCCAAGAGTTAGGGGCCAGCGAGGGCAGCAGCAATGTCACTGGAGCCCTTGTGCCTCATGCCTCAGCGCTGCAATCCCAAGGGGACCTACTTCCTAGATGCTGCTCTGCTCACAAAGAAGCCAGCCCTGAAGCAGTGGCCTGAGCATCACACCTGTGGGCAGTCACCAGGGTGATGAGCAGGGCACAGGGACAAAACAGGTTCTCGGACCACATGGACAAGTATGTGTGAGGTCTATTTGCTCGCCCTGTAACCTGTAACCCTGCATGAACGTTGTATTGATACAAATATGACTACAAAATACTGAGGGGGGAAAGACTGCATTTGCTTCCCTGCTAGACCATGAAACCACTTGACAGTCAGATCTGTGGCTGACTCATCTTGCTTCAAGGCTTCTTGCTCTGGTGAGTTTTCAATCTGCTTTTCTTGAAGGCTATTGACTACATTTTCTTTGAAAAAGCTCAGCTCCTGCTTAGCACCACCACGGCGGAAATCTGGTGACCACAGGGAAGATAGCAGGGGAACTGGGGCCTGTCCTACCCCTACACCCATCCCATAAACTTCTCTGCTTCCTTCAACATGCAGCTGCATGCGTTTTCTTAGAACCACTTCCAAACTCCCCAAGTGGAGTCAGTCAAACCCTCAAGCAGCCTGTATTCCATTGCACTGGGATTATTTGCTCATCCATTCAGCAAGCTTACTGGAGGCCCACTGTGTGCTGAGTACCGGGCCCTTCCACTCATGGAGTCCAGAGTCCGGTGAAGCACCAAGGCTCAGTGGAGGTGACTCCCATGCCAGGGGTCAGGAGTAATGATGGCACTGTGCAGAGGACACCATGGGCCCACTGAGGAAAGACGTCTCTCATGGAATGGACACAGAAGCCAGAAAGGCCTCCTGGAGGAAGTGGGCCCTAAAACAAGCCCTAAAGAACGAAAAGGGGTTATCTAGATGCAAGGGTTAGGAAAGAGGCAGGGGCCAGACTGCAGGGGCCAGCAAGCAAAGGCAAAGAGGCAGTAGGGTGAGAGGAGAGATGCACAGAGGGGAGAATCCAATCCCTCAGCCACCAGGAGGATGAGAGGCCAGCCGGTCCTAAAAGACTGAAGAATCTGGCTGGTGGTGGAGGAGCAATGACTGGGGGGCAAGGCAGGAGAGGCAGGTAGGAGCCAGGGCACCAAGGACTTTGTACTCCATGTTAAATGGGCAAAACGGCGCCACTTGAAAGTCTGAATGAGCAACTTAGTTAGAAGTATATGTGAGGCAGATTGTGTGCTACCTTATTGGAGAGGGATTTTGGAGGGTGCCACCAGGTCAGACAGACTGTTTAAGGGGGAAGTGCAATAATCCTCAGAAGAAGTATTAAAAGACTAAGCTAGGGAGCGTTGGCTGGGATGCAGAGGAGAGATGAGTATGATGGATGTTCAGAAGGTCAAATTTGTAATACTTGATGTTTCGTTGCAATGTGGGGACTAAGGGTGAAAAATAAGTCAATAGTGACTCAAGTTTCCCAAGTGGCACACATGCAGATGGTACCTTCCTATCAATTAGAACAGACATGGCTTATGTATCACTCCATCCCCAGAGACCAGTACAGTTTCTAAGATACAGCCAGTGCTTCACAAATGTTGCTGCATGAATGAATTAGTCTAAAAACCATACTGCCTTACCTACTCCAAGGGAGCACCTGCACAGAGCACAGAGTGAAAGCTGCCTTGGAGTTGGGTAGCTGCAGGTCCTTAGGGAAACCCTCGATGTAAAGATGGTCTCCTGTCCCAATAACCTGAGCTTTAAAGAGGGGAGTGTTAGCAGAGGACCCAATCATATCAAGGAATAGAGAATAGCAAATAACCACAAGCAGACATGACTTGGATCCTTGCTACATTCAAACCATTGACAGCTCAAAGCTGTGGAAGAAGAAACACAGGAGACTGACCCAGAGAGAGAAAATATTTGGAGATTTTAGTCAGCAACAGACACTAAATGTGAGCAAGATCAACATGTACAAAGTTATGAACAAGATCTTTAAACAAGGAGATTCCCACCGTCTTCTTAGTAGGAAGAGTTTATTGGAGGTCAGTGAAATGGAAACCACTTCCTGCAAAAGGGATCCCGCAGAACTGTGGATCCCCTTTTCTGAAAAAAGCTAAGGTCAAAAGCTGTAATAGATTTAAAGAAGTTGTAATTGATTGTGGCTAACAAAGTTTCCAGAGAATAAAGAGTTCTCTTGGGTTTTTATAGCAAGTCCCCAGTATAGGATGGAATAACTGAGAGCTTCCACACTCCAGTCTGTCCCTTTTGGTCTTTGTTGAGAATTACTCATGGGTTTATGAAGCCTGCTTGCTGCCCTCCTCACTGAATATCCTTGAACATGTTTTTAAAATTCTCATTCCTCAGGTTCCTCATTGCAACCTTGGAGGTTACTAACACCAATCTTGGAGGACCGTTATGGGATTGAATGAGATAATAGACACAGTATAAAAAATGGCAGATTTTATTATAAGAGGCATCACTGTTATTATCTTACAATACATCAACCTTTCTGAGTTTCACCACAAAAACACATGATCAGGTTTTCTGAGTATTAAATTAGATAATGAGAGGGGTATGTTTTATACACTGTAAAGAATTCTGTAAAAAATGAAATGATTAATGTTGTATGGGAATGAGAAGGGAAAAACAGTCCCCTGATTCTCCTGGAGAGACAGGGTTTTCACCCAGAGCATGTGCATTTTTATCTTTAATTCAAAGCCTATGACTCAGGTTGGAGATCTGCTTCCTGGACTGCTGGAAAGCTAGACTTAGGACTCCCCTACAGGACCACCCAGGAGTCTGAGCAGCCACAGGACGCCAGCATCTTGTTGACTTAAGAACATGAACCACTGGAATGTATTACACCTGTCTGTACTGGCTACCTAGACTTTTAGTCCTTCAAGGTGTTTAATTTAATCTGCAGAACTCTATACAGTGGGACCCTCATTCCCTCTGAGGTTATTGCTTGCTTTTATAACATCAAGCTAGGAAGTTATAAAATTGCAGTGTGGGAAAAATACCAAGATCCTAACCCTGGTTTGACCACCTACCAACTGTGTGGTCTTGAGCAAATCATTTCACTTCTCTAAGCCTTGATTTCCTCTCCTATAAAATGGGGCTTATAATCCCTGCTTATCTCTCATAATTGTTATGAGAATCAAGAAAGTATTTTGTGCAGTATATACATTCATATAAAATAAATATATAAAATTATTCTTATTATTTCTGCTATATCAGTTAGATTAGGCTACACTATGCTTCAGTAAACACAAGAATCATTTTTTTATTACATTAAGTCAGATGTAAATTGAGTGGCTCTTCAGGGCAATTCTCCTCCATGCAGTGATTCAGGTATCCAGGCTCCACCCATCTTGAGATTCCAACATCTGAATATCTGGTTTCCAGAGTCATTGTAACAGAGGAAGAGAGGGGTGATGGTTTGCCAAGGATTTTATTAAATATCATGCCTGAGAGTGGTTGGACATCATTCCCACCTGTATTCTACTGGAAGCACTCAGTCATACTTCATCATCATTACAAGCAAGGGTGGAAAACATAGGGGAGTCAATGGATTAACTGGTGAATACTGGAGTCTGCTATACCTGAACTAACGACAAAGAATTGACATGTTTAGGAAAACGCATGACAAGAACAAAGAGCTTAAAATCAAATAAGCCTGGATTCAAATACAAACTTTGTTGCTTGTTACCTACATGTGTTTGAGCAGTTTGAAACCCATTTCATTATATTTAAAATGGGGGTGTTGATAGAACTTACCTTACAGTTTTGCTGTAAGGATTATATGAGATAATAAATATAAAGTGCTTTTAATCTGACACATAATAGCTCCTTAATAAATGGTAGCTGTTTATTTTTTTTTCTATTCTCTGAGCTTTAAAACTGCTGCTCCACTTCTGTGAGTATTCTGTGGTAAACTGAGAGAAAAAATTTAAGTGTCTGTCACACTCACCAATTCCCACCTGAGAAACACTTTTATTGCTAGTAAAACCTGATTAAACTGAGCTTCTGAAAAGAAGCAGTCATCTGAGAGGTTATTCATCCTCATATAAGCCTCTCATACTCTGCTCTGGATATCAAGGACCAGGGTTCCGACTGTTCCACAGAGGACCTGTGTGCAAATTAGAAGAAAAAGCCCTTTCTCTTGGTGTGGCATAATCCCATTGGCCTTACTGCTCGATGAATGTGGATTTCACTCACTCCTTAGCCCAGTGCCCTTGGGCAGTGACCAACCTGCACAACTGTATCCACTGGCCCACCAGGGATATATAAATAAAAATATCTAGTCATACTCCTGAGGAGGTCACCAGGAAGTTCTGGGAAGACAGACTTATAACCAGTTGACTTCACTTTAGAGCAGAGAGGAGAGAGCAGATAATTCTGTGGGCACAAAAGGCAACAAGTTACCCTTTATTCCTTTTCTCCCTTCCTGTAAACAAGCCTGTCCTGGACTGTAGTGACTTTCTGTCACTACAGTTGCTCCATTCAAAGTTAAAAAGATCCAGTATCTTTGGTCTCACAGTCACGGTCCAAGGTACTGAAGTTAAATTATTATAGTTAAGTCTAATTGAGACACACATCCAATCCTTCCTCGGGAGTCCTGAAGAACCTGTTTTCAACTCCCCCCAACTCCAGGCTCTTTGACTAACACGTTGTTTTACTTTGGAAAACTCACTTAAACCTCTCCTTGGAGGAGGATTCAAGATGGCAGAATAGGAACAGCTCCGGAGTGCAGTTCCCAGGGGGAATGGCACAGAGGGTGAGTGCTCACCGCATTTCCAAACAAATTTTCACTGCCCACAGACCAGGAGATTCCCGGGCCAAGAAGTGCCATGAGTTTTCAGGGTGGCAGTTTCAGCCCATGCCACATCAGCACACAGAAACTCACACAAATCTGGAAGGCCATTTCGACTGGCACCTGGAACGCCTGGGAGACAGAGCCGCCCATTCAACTGAAAGGGAGGGGGCGGAGACAGGTGATCTGACTGGGCGGGTACCACCCCCACAAAACAAGCAATCTGAAACACTCTGGACTGAGAGTTTCGCAGCAAGCTCAGCTGGACCCAGGACAGTCCAGCTCAGTGGAAGGAAGGGCATCCCCCACTACTGAGGCAGTCCGCCACTACCGAGGCAGTTCACACAGCAGCTGAGCAGAGCCTGTGACACCTCAGCAACACCTCTGCTGGCAGACTGTGACTAGACTACTCCATGCAGGGCAGGGCATCTATGAAAAAAGGTAGCAGCACAACAGGAACTTATAAATAAAGCCCACCTTCCTAGGACAGAGCACCTGGGAAAAGAGGTAGTTATGAGTTTAGCTGCAGCAGACTTAAAAGTACCTGCCCAGCAGCTCTGCACAGAACAACAGAGCTCCCAGCTCAGCACTTGAGCTCCTATAAGGGACAGACTGTCTCCTCAATCAGCTCCCCAACCCCTGTATACCCAAAGAGACACCTCATATAGGAGAGCTCAGGTCAACATCTGGTGGGTAACCTTCTGGGGCAATGATAGCAGAGGAAGAAACCAGTGGCAATCCTTGCTGTTCTGTAGCCCCCGTGGGAGATCCCCAGGCAAGCAGGGTCTGGAGTGGACCTCCAGCAGTCCTGCAGCAGAGGGGCCTGACTGTTAGAAGGAAAATTAAGAAGCAGAAAGAAATAGGTTCAATATCAACAAAAAGGACATCCACTCACAGACCCCATATGAAAGTCACCAACTACAAAGACCACAGGTAGATAAAGCCACTAAGATGAGAAGAAACCAGTGCAAAAAGGATGAAAATACCAAAAACCAGAATGCCTCTCCTCCTCCTCCAAGGGATCACAACTCCTCACCAGCAAGGGATCAAAGATGGATGGAGAATGAATCTGATGAACTGACAGAAACAGGCTTCAGAAGGTGGGTAATAAAAAATTTCTCAGAGCTAAAAGAACACATGCTAACCCAATGCAAAGAAAGTAAGAACCTAGAAAGAAGGGTAGATGAGATGCTAACTAGAATAAACAGCTTAGAGAAGAATATAAAGGACTCGATGGAGCTGAAAAACATTGCACACGAACTTCATGAAGCATACACAAGTTTCAAAAACCGAATCTGCCAAGCAGGAGAAAGATATCAGAAATTGAAGATCAACTCAATGAAACAAAATGAGAAGGCAAGATTAGAGAAAAAAGAGTGAAAAGAAATGAACAAAGCCTCCAAGAAATATGGGATTATGTGAAAAGACCTAATCTACATTTGATAGGTGTGCCTGAATGTGACAGAGAGAATGAATCCAAGCTGGAAAATACTCTTCAGGATATTATCCAGGAGAACTTCCCCAACCTAGCAAAGCAGGCCAATATTCAAGTCCAGGAAATACAGAGAACACCACAAAGATATTCCTCAAGAAGAGCAACCTCAAGGCACATAATCGTCCGATTCACCAGGGTTGAAATGAAGGAAAAAATACTAAGGGCACCCAGAGAGAAAGGTCAGGTTACCCACAAAGGGAGGCCCATCAAACTCACAGCAGATCTCTCAAAAGAAACCCTACAAGCCAGAAGAGAGTAGGGGCCAATATTCAACATCCTTAAAGAAAAGAACTTTCAACCTAGAATTTCATATCAACCCATACTAATCTTCAGAAGCTAAGGAGAAAGAAAATCCTTTATGGACAAGCAATTGCTGAGAGATTTTGTCAACACCAGGCCTGCCTTACAAGAGTACCTGAAAGAAGCACTAAACATAGAAAGGAACAACCAGTACCAGCCACTCCAAACACATACCAAAAGGTAAAGATCATCGACACAATGAAGAAAATGTGTCAACTAACAGGCAAAACATCCAGGTAGCATCAAAATGGCAGGATCAAATTCACACATAACAATATTAACCTTAAATGTAAATGGACTAAATGCCCCATTGGAAAGACACAGACTGGCAAATTGGATAAAAAGTCAAGACACATTGGTGTTCTGTATTCAGGAAACCCATCTCACATGCAAGCACACACATAGGCTCAAAATAAAGGGAAGGAAGAAGATTTATCAAACAAATGGAGAGCCAAAAAAAGCAGGAGTTGCAATCCTAGTCTCTGATAAAATGGATTTTAAACCAACAAAAATCAAAAGAGACAAAGAAGGGCATTATATAATGGTAAAAGGATCAATGCATCAAGAAGAACCAATGATCCTAAATATATAAGCACCCAATACAGGAGCACCCAGGTACATAAAGCAAGTTCTTAACGACTTACAGACGTAGACTCCCACACAATAATAGTGGGAGACTTTAACATTCCACTATCAATATTAGACAGATCAACAAGACAGAAAATTAACAAGGATATCCAAGACTTTAACTCAGATCTGGACCAAGTGGACCTAATAGACATTTACAGAAATCTCCACTCCAGATCCACAGAATATACATTCTTCTCAGCACCACATTGCACCTACTCTAAAATTGACCACATAATTGGAAGTAAATCACTCCTCAGCAAATGCAAAAGAACGAAAATCATAACAGTCTCTCAGATCACAGTGCAATCAAATTAGAACTCAGAATTAAGAGGCTAACTCAGAACCACACAACTTCATGGAAACTGAACAACTGGCTCCTGAATGTCAACTAGATACACAATGAAATGAAGGCAGGAATAAAGATATTCTTTGAAACCAATGAGAACAAAGACACTATGTACCAGAATCTCTGGGACACATATAAAGCAGCATCTAGAGGGAAATTTATAGCAATAAATGCCCACTAGAGAAGCAAGGAAAGATCTCAAATCCATACCCTATCATCAAAATTGAAAGAGCTAGAGGAGCAAGATTTAAAAAAAAACTCGAAAGCTAGCAGAAGACAAGAAATAACTAAGGTCAGAGCAGAACCGAAGGACATAAAGACATAAAAAATCCTTAAAAAAAATAAATAAATCCAGGAGCCGGTTTTTTGAAAAGATCAACAAAATAGACAGACTGCTAGCCAGATTAATAAAAAATAAAAGGGAGAGGAATCAAATAGATGCAATAAAATTGACCACATAATTGGAAGTAAATCACTCACTTGAATAGTGGCCTGCCTTGCTAGGTGGGGGAAGTTCTCCTGGATAATATCCTGAAGAGTGTTTTCCAGCTTGGAATGCAATAAAAAACGATAAAGGGGATATCACCACTGACTCCACAGAAATACAAACTACAATCAGAGATTACTGCAAACAACTCTATGCACATAAACCAGTAAACCTGGAAGAAATGGATAAATTCCTGGACACTTGCACCCTCCCAAACCTAAACCAGGAAGAAGTTGAAATCTTGAACAGACCAATAACAAGAGTTGAAGTTGAGGCAGCAATTAATAGCCTACCAACCAAAAAAAAGTCCAGGTCCAGATGGGTTCACAGCTGAATTCTACCAGACATACAAAGAGGAGCTGGTACCATTCTTTCCAAAACTATTCCAAACAATCCAAAAAGAGGGAATCCTTAGCAAATCATTTTATGAGACCAACATCATCCTGATACCAAAACCCAGCAGAGACTCAACAAAAATAAACTTTAGGCCAATAACCATGATGAACATAGATGCAAAAATCTTCAATAAAATACTGGCAAACCAATTACAACAGCACATCAAAAAGCTTATCCATCACGATCAAGTAGGCTTCATTCCAGGGATGCAAGGCTAGTTCAACATACGCAAGTCTATAAACATAATCCACCACATAAACAGAACCAAAGAGAAAAATCACATGATTATCTCAATAAATGCAGAGAAGCCCTTTGAGAAAATTCAACAGCCCTTTATGCTAAAAACTCTCAGTAAACTAGGTATCGAAGGAACATATCTCAAAACAATAAAAGCTATTTACGACAGACCTACAGCCAATATCATAGTGAATGGGCAAAAACTGGAAGCATTCCCTCTGAAATCCGGCACTAGACAAGGATGCCATCTCTCACCACTCCTACTCAATATAGTATTGGAAGTTCTAGCCAGAGTAATCAGGCAAGAAAAAAAAATAAAGAGTATTCGATTAGGAAAAGAGGAAGTCAGATTGCCTCCATTTGCAGATGACATGATTGTATATTTAGAAGGCCCTGTCATCTCAGCCCAAAATCACCTTAAGCTGATAAGCAACTTTAGCAAAGTCTCAGGATACAAAATCAATGTGCAGAAATCACAGGCATTTCTGTACACCAATAACAGACTAACAGAGAGCCAAATCATGAGCGAACTCTCATTCACAATTGCTACAAAGAGAATAAAATACCTAGGAGTACAACTAACAAAGGATGTAAAGAACCTTTTCAAGGAGAACTACAAACCACTGCTCAAGGAAATAAGAGAGGACACAAACAAATGGAGAAATATTCCATGCTCATGGTTAGGAAGAATCAATATCATCAAAATGGCCATACTGCCCAAAGTAACTTATAGATTCAATGCTATCCCCTTCAAGCTACCAATGACCTTCTTCACAGAAATGGAAAAAACTACCTTAAACTTCATATGGAACCAAAAGGGAGCCTGCATAGCCAGGACAATCCTAAGCAAAAAGAGCAAAGCCAGAGGTATCACGCTACCTGGTTTCAAACTATACTGCAAAGCTACAGTAATCAAAACAGCATGGTACTGGTACCAAAACAGAGATATAGACCAATGGAACAGAACAGAGGCCTTGGAGGCAATGCCACACATCTACAGCCATCTGATCTTTGATAAACCTTACAAAAACAAGCAATGGGGAAAGGATTTCCTGTTTAATAAATGGTGTTGGGAAAACTGGCTAGCAGTGTGCAGAAAGCAGAAACTGGACCCTTTCCTGACACCTTACACTCAAATTAACTCCAGATGGATTACAGACTTAAACATAGGACCTAACAGCATAAAAACCCTAGAAGAAAACCTAGACAAAACCATTCAGGACATAGGCATAGGAGTTCACGACTAAAACACCAAAAGCATTGGCAACAAAAGCCAAAATAGACAAATGGGATCTAATTAAACTCCAGAGCATCTGTATAGAAAAAGAAACAATCATTAGAGTGAACCAGCAACCAGTAGAATGGGAAAAAATTTTTGCAATCTACCCATCTCACAAAGGGCTAATATCCAGAATCTACAAAGAACTAAAACAGATTTACAAGAAAAAAAACAAACAAACCCATCCAAAAGTGGAAGAAGGATATGAACACTTTTCAAAAGTAGACATATACAAGGCCAACAAACATATGAAAAAATGCTCAACATCACTGATTATTAGAGAAATGCAAGTCAAAACCACGTTGAGATACCACCTCATGCCAGTTAGAATGGCAATTATTTAAAAATCCAGAGATAACAGATGCTAGAGAGGATGTGGAGAAACAGGAACACTTTTTCACTGTTGGTGGGAATGAAAACTAGTTCAACCATTGTGGAAGAGAGTGTGGCACTTCCTCAAGGACTTAGAAATATAAATTCCATTTGACCCAGCAGTCCCATTACTGGGTATATACCCAAAGGATTATAAATCATTCTATTATAAAAACACATGCACATGTATGTTCATAGCAGCACTGTTTACAATAGCAAAGGCCTTTAACCAACCCAAATGCCCACTGATGATAGATCGGACAAGGAAAATGTGGCACATATACACCATGGAATACTATGCAGCCATAAAAAATGGTGAGTTCATGTCCTTTGTAGGGAAATGGCTGAATTTGGAAACCATCACTCTCAGCAAACTGACACAAGAACAGAAAATCAAACACCACATGTTCTCACTCATAGGTGGGGGTTGAACAATGAGAACACACGGACACAGGGAGGGGAGCATCACACACTGGGGTCTGTTGGGGGCACCCAAGGGAGGGACAGCAGGGGGGTGGGGAGGTCGGGGAGGGATAACATGGGGAGAAATGTCAGATGTAGGTGACAGGGGAATGGAGGTAGAAAACCACATTGCCATGTGTGTATCTATGCAACAATCCTGCATGATCTGCATATGTACCCCAGAACCTAAAGCACAATAAAAAAGAAAATTAAAAAAAGTAGATAAGAAAAAAAAAACCGCTCCTTTCCTTAGTTTTCCCTAGTATGGAATGGACATGGGGTAGTAATCAAATGTGTACTGAGGGGAATCTAGTAAGTATCTTTTAAACTTTCAAAAATATAAACCAATATAAATGCATGGAAGTCATTGTTCTTTTATCTATATCACTGATGGATTGTGTAGTAATTCACAATGATATTTTTTGCAAAATATCTTTAGAAGACACCTTTATTTGTTCTAAAGAGTTTCTTCAAATAAGGGCAAAGTAGGTGCTAGAGTGTGGAATTAAGAATTACAATGAACTAAAACTGAAAGAAGCCAAAAAACCAGTGGCATAATTAGTTGAGAAGTCTTATTTTTTACATATGACTAGAAGTGAAAAATTAGGCAGCCCAAGGCTGGTACTGTGGCCATTCCATCACAAACCCAAGCTCTTTCTGCTTTTCTCTCAATCATTCTCAGCGTGTGCTGGCTCCTTGGGGTCATAATATTTTCCAGCATCAGATTTTTGTTCCAGGAAGGAAGGAGAAGGGCAAATGCAGTCCCCATCCTCCTTCAAGGAACTACTCAGTATTTCACTCGCTTCTCATTGGCCAAAGGAGTATCACATGACAACTCTTTTCTTCAAGGGAAGCTGGAGAATGTAGGTTTTTAGCTGGGCACATGGTTCTGGCAGTAAGAAAAAGCAGGAGAGTGGATTTTGGGTAGACACTTAACAATGTCCAGATGTATTTGTGACAAGTTGATTGAAATAAGGGGAAAAGGAGTGATAAAAAGCATATGAGGCAACTCCCTAAATCAGTCATCTATTTCCACAATAATGCGCCCTCACAGTAACAAAACCTCAGGGACATGCAACAGTAAACATCTAAGGTCAGCTGGAGGTCTGCTAAGTGGCTCTGCTAATTTTGGCTGGGCTTACTCATAGTGTGAGCGTCGGTTGGCAGTTGGCTGATCTAGACTGGCCTTGACTGAAGCAGCAGAGATGTTTCTGCCCTGCTGCTCAGTGTCTCTTCCTCCAGCAGGCTAGCTTGAGTATGTTGACAGGTGCACAAGACAGCAAAAGACACACAGTCTCTGGAGTTCTAAATTTGGAACTGATACTTCAACTTTATCTTGCTGGCCAAGACAGGTCCATAATTAGGCTCAGAAATAGCACTGAATGGCAACATCTGTGTGCATGATGAAGGACATAGATACCGGAGGGATGAAGAATTAGTGTTATTTCTACACTCCGCCCTATCCCTTCTCTATATTCTTAGACCTAAAGCTAAAAGAGGCATTAAGTGGTTAAAAAGGATTCTCTAGAAAGCAGAGTTTATCACATTCACATTCACTCAAAGATCTGTTGTTAAAAGAGTCATGTCCCAGCAGCATGACTGCATGCTTTAAAATTATAAAAATAATATCCTAGATATTTAGAATACTGACACCACATTTTTGGGAATAACACCATAAAGGAAGAATTTTCTTTAGATTATTAAAAGTTTACAGCATTTTTTCCAATTTTTTATTTTTGTAAAATACACATAACTTAAAATTTAACATCTTAATGATTTTTTAGGGTATAGTTCCAGTGGTTTTAATACATTCATTCATAATGTTGTATAAACTTCACCACCATCCATCTTTAGAACTTTTCCCATCTTGTAAAACTGGAATTATTTACCCATTTAACAATAACTCTCAATTGCCCCCATCCCCTGGCAACCACCATCTCTATTATTTTGAATCCTCTAGTAATTATCAGTTTTAGATTGGATCTACTAATTTTATACTCAAATAATTACCTCATATAAGTGGAATCATACAGTATTTGTCTTTTTGCAACTGTCTTATTTAACTTAGCATAATGTCCTCAAGGTTCATCCATGTTGTAGCTTGTGTGAGAATTTCCTTCCTTTTTAAGGCTGAATAATTTTCCATTGAATGTGTATATTACATTTTGTTTATTCATTCTTCTGTAAAGGAACACTTGGGTTGCTTCTTCATTTTAGCTATTATGAACAATGCTGCTATGAACATAAGTGTACAAATATTTCTTTGAGATCTTTGTTTCAATTCTTTTGGGTATAGACCTATTAGGTTGATGCAAAAGTAATTCCAGTTTTTGTTATTACTTTTAATGGCAAAAATCACAATTACTTTTGCAACAACTTATAGATGCAGAATTGCTAGATCCTATGGTAATTCTATTCTCAATGTTTTGAGGAACCATCATTCTGTTTTCCACAGTAGCTGTACCATTTTAAATTCCCACCAACAGGGCACAAGAGTTGCAATTCCTGTGTATTCTCATTAATACTTGCATTTTTCTATGGTGTTTTGATAGTAGCCATCCTACTGGGTGTGAAGTGTTACCTCATTGTAATTTTGATTTGTGTTTCCTTAATGTTTAGTGATGTTGAGTATCTTTTCATGTGTTTATTGGTTATTTGTATGTTTTCTTTGGAGAAATGCCTATTCAAGTCTTTTGCCCATTTTTAAATCAGGCTCTTTGTTTTTTAATTTTAGTTCTTTATATACTCTGGGTATTAATCCCTTATCAGATACATGATTTATAAATATCTGCTCTCACATTGAGAGTTACCTTTTCACTCTGTTGATAATTACATTACTTCTTACAGCAAATTTTGGGAGTGGATCGCCTTTCCAGGAAATAGAGAAATTATGTCCAAATTTTTTAACGGTAGGAAACACATGATGACTAAGGTTTCAGGTCTAGAAGGAAAAATACAAATTCTTCAGCTACAGAAATGACCCTTCACCTGATTAGGTACCTCACAGTAATGCAAAATTGAACTTGTTTCAAAGCCACCTTTTCTGTACAGTGCTGCTATTGTGTGGTGGGTGGTACAAATTGAGCTAACCCTACAAAATCCACTTCCCTAGACACAGCCTGCAAGTTTTCTCTAACTGCTAGTGGTAAAAGTACTACAATGGCACTCATTAGTCAGACATCACTCTCAGTAGTCTCGTTCCCTTGGAGGCACACACTGAAAGAGAGAAGTTTTCCTCTAGGGTCTTGTGGTTGTGTGTTCATACTCTTGTAAGTTACGGCAAAGAGAGAAAAACACAGGAGAAAATGAAAATGTCCACAGGAAACAGCCAACTGTACAGAGCTCAAGCTTTGGGAAACCTAAAAGAGACTTTATTCCTCTACAGGAGGAAAGGACAAGAATGCAGTCAGCTCAGGTTTATACCAGGATGAAGTGAAATGGGTGGGAAGATGCCTGAGGTTTCTACCTTAGGTAAGTTGGTAGTCCTCAATTTCCCCAAATGAGCAGGTGAAACTGGGGGAGCCTGAGGTCTCTTTCAGTCTTTGTAGTCTGTCTCTGGGGAAAACCAGGAGGTCACCAGCACAGAATATTTGTGTGGGGCCATGTGTGTCCTCCCCAAAGGAGAGAAGATAGCAGGCAAGCTCAGCGTCAGGCTGACCAGGGAATAGTGAGAGCTCCCCGCCCAGGAGAGCAGGCCCCTAACAACAAGCCCTTATGAGGGGCAGGTACATGTGCACAGTATGTCCCTGAAATGGGCTGTCAAAAGGAGGGGAAAGAGTACCTAAGGGTTTGTTTTGGAGAGGAGAGTGATAGCGAAGGCGGCTTCAGAAAACAAACTTTGCTTTGGAACTCCAGAGGAATAAGGACAGGGAATCCCCTCCACGGGGGACAACATTCACAGCAGATCCCTCAGCTCCCAGATCCAAAAAGCATAACTACGTCCAACAGGGATGGCCAGATGGCATATCTGAACCTGATGTGCAGTTCTAAGGAGAGAATCCATTATCATATTTAGTATTTCAATGCAGGGGCTCAGAGCCCTTAACCTGATTGCACCTAAACAACCATTCATGGACCACACATGGCCTGACCACTCACTATGAACCTGTTATGCTCAGGACATCTTCTTCCCTTCCTGCCCCTGTGACACAGGCAACAAATGCCATCACTTCTTGGCCATAGGTGGAGACCCGGGCCAAGGATACATGACTATGACCAAGGATACACAACACAGCTACCGATCAGTCCTGAACAGAAAGGCAACAGAATGGCCTGTTGTTTCCTCAGCCACACTTCTAGACCGAATTTCCTGCCCTGAAATGCTGTCCACAGCCAGCCCAAGGGGCAGAAAAGAGAGGCCTTTTAAAATGAGCATACTAGCCTATGGGGCTGGTGGGAGGAGGGGATGAAAAGAAGGATCTTGGAAGAGCTCCAGCTATTTTATTTCTGCTTTTTCATTCCAGTTTGGAGATCTGGGACACATTGATTCACAACTTTATAGTTCTTATTCAGCATTGATTTATGGGCTGACCAATCTGGGCCTAATCAGTCAGAGAAGGATTGTATTTTTTTCTTTTTTGTCCAATAATGTTATATTTATGAGTCCATGAAGTGCACCGTGGCTGCAGCCCTGCCTGGAGTCAATAGAACAGAACTTCTAAGATCTCAGAGAGGGGGGTTCCCAGACCGTTTTCTGCCCCCATATCATGCTTAAAGCTCCACCGTACATTAGAGGCCCCTGGTGTCATCTTGCGTTTAAACTCCAAACGGCTTGCCAGTAAATCTTTAACAACTGTGAACAGCTATAACAGTCTCAAATGTCCATGGCTCTGTGCGTCTGTCACTCTTTTTTCCCTCTTTCCTTCTCTGACTGTGGAAGTAACTAACCCACAGCTGGATGCTCACTGGATATTTCACAGCTGCGGAGATCAGGACAACGTTGGTTCGCTCAGAGAAGCCCAGCCAGGACCGTGTGGAGTTCAGCAGGTTATCATGCGCTTCCGGCTTGATTTGTGGTTATTCTGGTTCAGTGACTGTAAAGAAATGAGCGGGCTGGCTAGACAGGAACTATTTGAGAAGCCTGCCATGGAGGGGAGGAAACAGAAATACTCAGATAGCAAGCATCTTTATGTTTTTCTTTGACTGGAAAGACATTTTCCTTGTCGCACTCTCGGCAGCTGTCTGTTCTCAGTCCCCAACTCCGGTTAGCCCCAGCCGAGTCATTTGCAGGACGCCTCAGGCAGCAGTTTCCCTGCCTCCCTGCCCTACCGTGGGTACCAGCAGTAAATGTCCATCACCAGCCTCGACTCCCTAATTCACCTGACAAAGGGTTCCACTGCATGATTTATCCTGAGGAAAGAAAAATTCAGCAACAGCAAGAAACTTCTCAGAAAAGCCATAGGCATCTGACAGGTGAAGGAAGAAAGCTGCCAGTTCTACGTCAGAGTCTGAGCCTATGAAACTGACCAGCTCTACCCACCAAAAGAGAGTCTTCAGTGTCCTAGAAGAATCGCCAACCCCTGCTGGGTGAACGATCTGGCAGGTCATCAAGATCAGGGATTGGCAAACTTTTTCTGCAAAGGGTCACGTGGTAAATATTTCCAGCTTTGAGGGTCACATACGGTCACTATCACATCGTCTTTCTTCACTATGACTTGAAAATGTAAAAGTCATTCTCAGTTCACACGCTGTACAAGAGCAAGTCACTGGCCAAAGTTCGCTGACCGCTCCCCCCTCCCCACTCGTGGTTTAGATAAACCAAAATTGTTTTTTATTTTAAATTTTGTATTCACTTCCCTGTGTGTACCTGCATGTGCATGAGCGTGTGGCCTGACAGCTCCAGGCGGTCCCAAGGCGCCACACCTCACCTTCGTGGGGTGGAAGTGACACTGGAGAAACTCACTCCAGGGAGCCAGGACGTGCTATGGCAGAAAGAACACAGGCTTCAGGAGACATGAGGCGTCCTCCCAGCTCAGTGCCACACTTGTTCTATGCCCTGAGCCAGTCACTTGCCCTTTGTGACCTATCCGAGATCCATTTACAGGGTGAAGGGGGTCAGGCAAGATGATGTCCAACCAAGCTCCCTCCCAAATGCGTTATTTCCTCCAGGCCTTCCAAACCCATTTAGGAACAAATCAGGTTGTAAGAGAAAGGAATGGATACAAATATCTTCTATTTGTTCACTCTAGCTCAAAGCACAGCCAACTTTGAGGTGACCACCCACCACATCAGAAAACCCCCTTTGGGAGCAGAGTGGCTGGTACAAGCTCTGCTCAGGGAGACCCAGGAGGAATGCTTGTCAGCCTAGGGGTGCCGGCCACCCCTGCCATGCTCACCATGGAAACAAGCCATGCAGCCTGCGCACCAGGCCAAGAATCTGGGCAGTTCGAAGGAGCCATGCCATTGTGGGCAGACACCGAGGCTCCCAGAAAACAAGCAAAGGCGAGGGCTGGAAGCTGCAGCGGAGACAGGTCATCATGACCTTCTCTCCCGGGCCAGTGCCAGACTGGCCAGCGGACAGGTCTTCATCTCCATCCAGGCAGCCCAGGCGTCCCTCAGGAAGTAAGAGACAAAGCTCACCGCTGCCAGCATGGGCCCTGGGACTGTTCCCTCCATCGGCATGTATTGGGTACCAGCTACACGCCTGGATGGTGTCGGGCACTGTGGGGACAGGTTAGACAGGATACAGTGCCTCCTCCGGAAGGAATGGCAGGGTCGGAGAAGGAGCACCCTCCAGCGAGCACATGGCCAGTAGAAACAGTACCTTGAGCATTTTGAAGGAAGAAGCTGGAGCTGAGAGCCTTGAAAGATGTTCCAGGTGTGTATTTCAGAAATACACACCAGGGGGTGTGTACATGTATTTTATGGAAATGGTTTGAGTCCACTGGGCACCCTGACAGCTTCATCCATGAATGCAAAGGTTAGAGTCAGCCTGCTTGAGCAAAGAAGTAGTGGGGACCTTGCTTTGTAGGAGGCTTAGTAATAATTTCGTAGCGAATGCCCTTGGACCTTGGGATTCTAATGCAGTCACCATAGACACTTATAGAAATCCTTGCATTTCCTAGTTCTCATGCAGAGTTGACTGTTGAAGTCAGATGGTCTGAGGGGGCGAGAGGAGGATGATAACATACAGTAACAGCCAAGTCATGTTGTACTTAGAACGTCATTAACAACATTGACCTTGAAGGGCCTAGGGGCCATTGACGCTTCAGAGCCATCAGGTTGGCATAGCCCACAGTCTTCTCTCCTCCTCTTTCCTGCATCTTGTCCTCTCCTTCAGTACCTCCTTTCTCCCTCCCCACCTGACACTGATGTGGCCAGTGGGGGATGAGGGTATTCTTAAGGTTCCTTGTTTTCCAGTTTTCTGCTCCATTTTCCTGGGATTTTCTCATTTTTCAGAGACCTATTACTTCCAGAAAGCAACTTTGCTGCCAGCCGGCGGAAGAACCACCAGCCAAAGGCAGCTCAAAGTCCCAAGGCTTTGACCTACTACCAAGAGGAAGTCTAATGGGAGAGGCAGCCCCAGGTGGTGACACAGCCCGGGCCCTGGAGACAAACAGATCCAGTCTCTGTTCGGTAACAGCTGTGTGACCATGGGCAAGTCACTTGACCTTTTTATGTCTCAGTTTCCTGATCAGTGACATGGGAGTGATAGGCCTTATTTCCCAACCTTGCATACAGGATTACTGCAAGGAATAATTGAGATCCTATATGTAAAGCACATTGCACAGGACCTGAAAGGGACCCAATAAATACTTGTGCAGATGTCCTTCTGGTAAAGGAAGATGGCCGAGGGCCAGTCCCTGGGAGGTATGTGGCTATGGTTGAATGTCTGTGTCCCTCCACAATCCATATGTTGGAACCTAAGACTCCATGTGATAGTATTAAGAGGTGGGACCTTCTGGGAAGTGATTAAGCCATGAGGGCTCTGCCCTTAAAAAGGGCTAGAGGGAACTGACAAGATGATTTTCCTTTGTGCCCTTCCACCTTCCACCATGCGAGAACACAACAGGGATGTCATCTTGGAAGCATAGACCAAGTCCTTACTAGACCCTGAGCATGCAGGTTCCTCGATCTTCCCAGCCCCCAGAACTGTGAGGAAATAAATTTCTGTTGTTTGTAAATTGCCCAGTCTCAGGTATTTTGTTATAGCAGCATAAAAAGACTTAGACTTATCTGTCTTATGGACAGGCTGCCTTCCTGTCTCCCAGAGTGGCAATGCACACTGGTTAGCCTGCCCTTGCCCAAGGCCTAGCAGCCCACCAAGAAGGTTCAGAAACCACATCTGTCTGTGCTCTGCAGCAGAGCCACTTCTCTGGGCCAGTCTCCCATAGCATGCTCTAGTGACATAGCCTGAGAGCCAGGAGGTGGCGGTCACCACAGGGTTCTACCTGTGGCTAGGTCCAGAGAGCCAAGCCCGCCTCTGCTGGCATGAGCACTGGCCCTGTCACTCTGTGGTGCCCCATCTTTGGTGCCTCCGTGGCTGCGAGGCCCCTTCTCTGACTGACAATTGCTCTCTTTAGCTATCCCACTGCTTCAATCCACGGTACTGCTCGCGTCGATCATTTGCCTACTTGCTGTCAGCTGCGTTCCCAGCCTTCTTTGCTCTGCTCTGGCACAGCAGGGTGAGCCTCCACACGCTGCATTTCCCAGATGCTCTCCAACAGGCTTTCAGTTAGGTTCTGTGAAGAAGAGGCACTGCCAAAAGCCTGGCTGGTTCCTCCCTGCCGGTCTCTGGTGAGGTCTCAGGCAGTTGTGACAGTGCTGTGGACACTCAGGGGTGACGGTGGCAGTGGATGCAGTGGCAGGGGCTTTAGCCTAGCAGTGCTGCTCTTGGCTTCCTGTTGAAGCAGCCTAGTTCTATAGCTGTGGCTTGGACCACACCAATTCTAGGTTCCGAGGAGACATTCCCCCTTGGCTCCTCCAGCCCACAGCTGGTCACGCTTTCCTGAAGCCGCTGTCTTCAGATAACCTTACTTACTCCACTGCTCCTCCATGCCTTCCATCACCCAGCTGCTGATTCCTCAAATAGATCCCCTCAGTGTGAAAAATGAGGACGGCTTCTGTTTCCCGGCCAGACCCATTCACCACTTGAGTGACCACGATTCATCTTTGCAGAGTGCTTTTACACATCTCTGCTCTGGCCTGCTGTGTGCTGATTTTAAAGTTTAATCTTCAAAAGATAGGTTTGTTTTTATTTCCCTTTTTCCCAGTTTTTAAATGGAGCCACCCCGAGACTCCAGTATTCCTCCTACTATTCATTCACTTCCCTTTTTTGAACCTTGGTGAAGCCGTAGCAGTATTGAAAAAGGAAATTAGGAGTGTGTGCCCTTGGACCCAGCAATCATACCTCTAGGAGTTTACTTATACAACATGCTCTTCAACAGAAGAGCAAAAACATGTATACTCAGATTTGTTACAGCATTGCATAAAATAGTGAAAAATCGGAAGCATAAATAGAAAATTGGTTAAGTAAATTTTGCTTCATATATAACATTGTTTTTTAAATGAAAATATTTCTATCATCTATTATCAAGATTTAAAAAAACAGGCTACATAACAGCAGGCATACTCTGATCACAGTTAAGTAAAATTGCACACGCATAGGTATTTGTATATAGACACTAATGTTTCAAAGAGTAGTTGCCAAAATATTGACAGTGGTTCTCTCTTAGGGGTAGATGAAACTTAGGGTGTGTTTTACATTCATAAGCTACCTAGATGGTTTCTGGCCAAAGATTTCGATCGCTGCATCTGTATTTAGGATTTATAGGCCAGCTCTTCTTTGTTCTTGAAAGATTTTGGTCTTTCATTGTCGCCTAATGCAAAAGAAGTCAGTTAAAATCAGAATGAAAGACTGTTCAAATCAACAAATGAATAAAAGCTTGATGCTCCCAGTTGCTGCAGTTGATCCAGTTTTGCTGTTTCTTCAGCTAAAGGGCAGATTACAGGGCATGACAGTCACTTAGGGCCATCAATTTTCCCCCTGAAGAAAAGAAGGGGGAAGCTCAGCTCAGACCCGAGTCTGACTCTCACGCTACCCGAGTTGCCTCCTCATGAAACAGGACTCAGGAGAGAGGAAGTAACGATAACTCCATAACCATAAAAGGACATTTGGTCAGCACTTTCCAGAATGCCAAGCCCCATCACATCCATGTCTGATTCTGATTGGCTGCAGTACAGCAGTGTTATCTCCATTTGATTCAGATCAGGAGACTGAGGCTCACAGGGATTAATGAACACTCCCAAAGTCAAACCACAGGAAGCCTGGCCGCCCTTCTAATACTAATTTCACCACACCTTGCTGCCTCTCTCCACCCCCTTCAAATTGCTTACACACTGGAACTGTTGATAATCCCTCTCTGTGAGACGCCAGGCTGGGATCCCCTGGAGGGCAGAGACCTTATCCTATTCATTTTGTGTCCGTGAGTCACCAGCATTGTAGCACTCAATAAATGTTTATTGAATTGGATTGAACTTCACTAAAACATTTGTAAAAGTGGGAGGCTAGAGCTAACATACTCTGCCTTAAAAAAAAAAAATTCCAAAGCTTTGGTTAGAGTTGAGGAATCTAGGCACAGTGGGGTACAAAGACAAGCAGAAGCTCCTAGGGAACAGTGACAACTCAACCTAGCAGGAATTCCAGAACAGACAACCCCTCATTACTTGCTTGCTACTCAAAATGTGTCTTGGACCAGTAGCATCAGCATTTCCCTGGAGCTGTCTAGAAATGCTGAGTCTCAGGCCCCACTCCAGAGCTTCTGAATCAGAATCTGCATTTTCACTAGCTCTCCAGGTAGTTCCTGCCTATCAAAGTCTGTGAGGCACTAGAGGTGCACGAACTAGGCTGCTACCTGCCCCAGAACACCAGCTGTGAGCCCTGCAAGTGCTCTCAGACAGGATTTTATTCTGTCCAATGTGGTCTCAAATGCAGTCTCAGACCCTTTCTCTTCTTTTCTTTTCTTTCTTTCTCTTTCTTTTCTCTCTCTTTCTTTCCTCCTTCCTTCCTTTCTTTCTCTTTCTTTCTTTTCTTCCTTTCTAAGACAGAGTTTCACTCTTGTTGCCCAGGCTGGAGTGCAATGGCATGATCTCGGCTCACTGCAACCTCCGTCTCCTGGGTTCAAGCGATTCTCCTGCCTCAGCCTCCCGAGTAGCTGGAATTACAGGCATGTGCCATGATGCCCAGCTAATTTTTTTTTATTTTTAGTAGAGATGAGGTTTCACCATGTTGGTCAGACTGGTCTTGAACTCCTGATCTCAAGTGATGCACCTGCCTTGGCCTCCCAAAGTGCTGCGATTATAGGCATGAGCCACCGTGCCCGGCCTTTTCATTAGTTTCTGAAGAAAGAGCAGCATAGCATGTATGCTTCTAGCAAAGAAGCACAGTTTATTAAAATTCGAATAGGAAGAGGAGGAGAGCCCTTGCTCACCATGGGAAGCCAGATCCTGGAGAGTGTGGGTCATCCCAAATTTTTGAGATTCTACATAGGTTAGTGGATCTCAACCAGGGGACAGTGGCAATGTCTGGAGACATTTTTTGGTTGTCTCAGCTGCGGAAACTGATCATTCTGGCAGTGAGTGGAGGCTGGGGATGCTGGCTTCCTTCATATTTATTGCCCCATCACTCTGGAAATCGGTTTCCACCCGATCCAAAGGGGAGAAGAGGGTTTGTCAACTTTATGGAGATCTGGGCATTACGGAAAGAATCAGACGAACCATTAAAAGCTAATTGATGTCAGGTGCAGTGGCTCATGCCTGTAGTCCCAGCTAATTGGGAGGCTGTAGTGGGAGGATCACTTGGTGGGAGGATCACTTGAGCCTCCGAGGTAGAGGCTGCAGTGATCTGAGATTGCACCTCTCCATTCCAGCCTGGGCAACAGAATAAGACTCTGTCTCTTTAACAAAAGATAAAGTGTATTAAATTTAAAAAGAAGCTTATACTTCACAGGTATGAGAAAAGTTCAACAACAACTCAGGGACTGTAGGAGGCCTTGGACAAGCAACTGAGCTCAGAGAGAAGGGGCCGTGCAAAGGAAGAAACGTGGCAAGGAGAGCCCCACGTCCGGAACGTGGATATAAAAATGTTTTATTACACAAAATCCTTTCTTATTCATAAGAAAGACTTAAATAATCCCCCCCCCCCTTTTCCCCAGATAAACCAGATTTCGTTTCACTTCTCTATTTTCCAAACTCCTTGAAATGTGGCTATGAGAAAAAATACATTTTTCCAAAAACGATTTAAACAAACTTGTGAACATCACCAAGATGGATGCCCCACCAACGCCGCCAGGGAGGAAGGCTGGAGCTGGCCTCGCTGCTGCTTTGATGTCACGCTTCGAGCTCCGCTCCCTCCACGCCATGCGGACGTCGCAGGAGTGGGATGTGAAAGAGGGTTTCTCCAAGCATCTTTCTCTGGGTCCCACCGCCGTCTCCAGGCACTTTTTCTGCCAGAAGCTCAAGAGAAGAGAAGGGCATGTGAAGGGCCAGGAAGCCGGGGCAAGTGCCGCCGTGAGAGAGCCGAGGAGGAGGGTGGGAGGCGCACCCCGATCTGTTTCACCCTGAAACGTTAGGGCCCTGCGTTCCGCTAGGCAGCTGCGCAGTGCGACTGCTCTCTGGGCGCGCTTCGCTGCTGGGGAAGGACAGGCAGCCTGGTGCACGGATCCCTTGGTGCCCGGGCGGCCTCGCCGAGCCGAGCCCCATCAGTTGGCATCAGGAGCATCTGGCAGGGGCTCAGGCTGGGGCCCCAGGGATGAGGCCAGTTTGGTGAGGGCCCGCGCTATGACGTCCAGGTGGCCGTTCATGGTCCGTAGCTCCACCAGGATGTCCCCGACGTTGGCCTCCAAGCTCGCCGCAGCGGCGGGCCGGGCGCGGGGCGGCGGGGATGAACCCGCGTCCACGGTGCCCTTCTCCCTGCCTGCGGCGCCGGGGCACGGGGCGCAGCTCCTTTCTGGGCCCTGGGCCGGTGCCAGGACCGGCGGCGGCTCCCGGTCATCCCCGCGTGTGGCGGGAGAGGAGGTCGAGGAGCAGCCAGGCAGCCAGTCCACCAGGCGCGGAGCGGCCTCCGGGGAGGAGGCGACCACTGAGTAGAGGCCTGTGCGCCGGGAGGTGCCAGGGCCCGGAGGCGCCGAGGCTGCGGGGAGCGGAGGCAGCGGCGGGGGCAGCACTGGCGGGCCCGGGGAAAAGGCCTGCGGCTCGCAGGAGGAGGAGGAGGGAGACGGCAGGGCGGCGGTGCAGGGGCCTGGCTCTTCCGAGGAGAGGAACAAGGTGGTCGAAGACTGGGAGTCCAAGGTACTGGGCTCCGAATCTGTCAAGGAAGAATGAGAAAGAGTCACTCAGGTGTGCATGCTCTTCAGCACTTACTGTGCGCCAACTCTATGCGCAGCTCCATGCTAGGTACTTAAATGCATGAGAAGGTGGAAAGGTATTTCCTACCTCTCAGAGCTTGCAGTTCAGTTAGGAAGAGCCGGCTATAGGAGCAGGCAATGGCTGGAGAGAGAACAAAGTGGAGGATGTGGCACAGAGCATAGGTCCTCGGGGGATCAGGGAGTCCAAGAAGGCATCCTGGTCTAGCGCTCCGCTGGGTCTCGAAAGGTGGCACGGGTGTAAAGACAGAGGCAGCTCCAGGCAGGGGACCATGGCTGCAGCTTATTTGGAGGCAATCTTGCCAAGGACAGCCCGTGAAAACTGTGACAAGAAGGCCCTTCCCCAAGATGGCCAAAAGCAGAACTGTATTAAACAGATGACCCGCCACCGCCCCATCAGAGCAAGGCTCTCAGGGTGGAGGAGAAAGTGTTCAGAACTGGGAGCCGGGAGACAGTGCTGATTCTTGCTCTGCCAGAAAATGCCATGGAACCTTGGGCAAGCCCCATCCCTCCTTGGAGACTTGGTTTCATCCTCCCATCCACATAAGAAGGTTGGGCCCAGTGGCCTCTGGGGCCCTTCAGGACAGATCATCCTGCCTTCAAAAGTCTGCAGCTTGAAGCACTGATCTAAGTTCACAGTGGGCACTCTTAAAAATCTGGAAGCACTTTACAGACTGACTCTTGTTAGTTCTCCCCTAATCCCTGGAGCTTCCAGGTAGAAAGCAGGCGGCAGCTGTTTGTGACTGGGTATGGAAACAAGGTTTACCAACCTCAGATCAAAGGAGCCACATGAATGAGAACTACCTTAACTCAGCTATCTCAGCCACCCTGGTGGCTGCCATTGGGGAGATGGTCCATGCTCGCCCTGGAAGCAGTTCTGAGTTTTACTGGAGCCAGGTCTTGGAGGCTTCTCTCCCGGTTCCAGCTAGAACGTCTGTGCTTTGCTTTCTGCATTGTCTATTTGGGTGCCCACCCTGGTGCCACGCCTTTTAGGGATTCCAAGCTTTTCAAAGGCAGAACTTGCTCAAGTACCTCAGCTTATTATCTTGGGGAAGGTGACCTGATGAAAGCATGAGTGAGTAAACACATCCCCACTGCCTGCGAACATGTGTGCTCTCACCCTCGTCATGGGTGAGCTGTTCCTTCATCTGGTGTCTGGCTCAGACTCAGAGAAGCCCTAGTCATCTGGGGAGAGGTTGGTCCCTCATCCCTCCTGACTCCAGCGTCCAACAAAGTTCTCACAGAGCTCCCAGGGCCCAGATGTTCAGATGTCCAGTTCGTGTGGGAATTGTGTCTGGGGGGATTCAGAGAGGCAATTATTCCTCAGATGACAGCATTTGAGGAGAAGCCAACAATGTGCCTGAGAGCTTCTCTGATGGAAAAAGTTCATGGGGTCAGGCACGGTGGCACACACCTGTAATCCCAGCACTTTGGGAGGCCAAGACAGGTAGACTGCTTGAGTCCAGGAGTTTGAGCCCAGCCTGGCCAAATGGTGAAACCCCATCTCCATGAAAAAACAAACAAAAATTAGCTGGGCATGCTGGTATGTGCCTACTCAGAAGGTGAGGTGGGAGGATTACTTGAGCCTGGGAGGTTGAGGTTACAGTGAGCCATGATCGCACAACTATGCCCAGCCTTGGTGACGGGATAAGATCCTGTCTCAAAAAAAAAAAAAAATGGCTCATGAGTACTTTCTGCTGTTGACTTTCACAGAACTGCCTCTCCTCCACCAAAACTAAATTTCCCCAGGTATCTGTGACTATCTTCTTTGATAAACCAAGAATCATGGCTATTTCTAAGAACCTAACCACTATGAGTTGAAAATGATAAAAGAGAAACTCCACAAACTGTTTTCTCTAGTTTTACTTAAGAAATGTTAATGAGTTTCACATATCCAATTCTCGTAGCTGACAAAAAAACCTCTATATTAAACCAAATAGAAGTCTAATTTCTAAAATGAAACAGAGCAAGCACATAGAATAGTCTAGGGTAGAAGCAACTTAGAGGCCTAATGCCATCATAAAGGTAGTGATAGCAATAATGCTGAGATTTCTCTAGGCTACCAGGGGTATAAAAAAGTTGACCTCAGCTGGGCCAAGTGGTTCACGCCTGTAATCCCAGTACTTTGGGAAGCCGAGGCAGGAAGATTATGAGGTCAGGAGTTTGAGACCAGCCTGGCCAACATGGTGAAACACCAGCTCTACCAAAATACAAAAATTAGCATGGTGGCGAGCACCTGTAATGCCAGCTACTCAGGAGGACAAGGCAGGAGAATCACTTGAACCCAGGAAATGGAGGTTGCAAGGTTGCAGTGAGCCAAAATTGCACCACTGCACTCCAGCCTGGCTGACAGGGTGAGACTCCATCAAGAAGGAAGGAAGGAAGGAAGGAAGGAAGGAAGGAAGGAAGGAAGGAAGGAAGGAGGGAAGGAAAAGAAAAAGAAAGAAAGAAAGAGAAAGAAAGAAGAAAGAAAGAGAGAAAAAGGAAAGAAAGAAAGAAAGGAAATAAGGAAAGAAAAGAAAGAAAGAGAAAGAAGAAAGAAAGAGAAAGAAAAAAGGAAAGAAAGATAAAGAAAGAAAGAAGAGAGAAAGAAAGAAAGAAAGAAGGAAAGAAAGAAAGAAAATAAAAAAGGAAGGTCACCTCTCTACAGCCATTAACTTAATAGGCCCCAGCGAATCCTTGAACTAAAGAGCACTGGCTCAGTGCAAGTAAAGATGTCTCAAAGAAAAACCCTTCACTGTTGTTTCAGCTAAAACTTTAAAACACATTTAAAAAAAAAAAAAGTTGTTAAGACTTAACCCAACCACATTGGTAAACAGAACTGAAAATCAGAATCACCTTCTTAACAAGCCATATTACCTCCCAGAACTTTCTCCTGGCTGTCAGAAAACTTGGTTGCAGCCCTGGCTCAGCTAAAATTGGCTAAATGATTTATATATCTCTCCCATCCAAGCAAATGCTCGTTTTATCCCAAATTTGGTGCACGAGCTTTCTGAATCAGTGACATTTTTATGCATCTTTGGGAATTTCTACAAAACAATATCAGAGTCTTGCTGTACAAACATAGGTCTTTGTGGAGGCTGAGGGCTCTCAGGTGCACAGGGTTGAGTTCCTCAGGCTCCTTAACTCCCTCTCAGCCCTCCGCATGGTCTCCAGCCCTTAGCCTGCTTTGCTAGCCTTCCGAGCATGATGACTCCATGACATTTTGTGTACTTTTTGTGTTAGCTATAATTTAGGACTAGTGAAAACTGGGATAGTGCTTATTTCATTGTCTGCTGTATCACCAGGACCTCAACAGTGCCTGCCGTATAGTAGATGTTTAATAAACACTTGTTGACTGAACACCATGTAATCATCATTGGCCTAGAAACACGACTCTGAATGCAATAAACAGATCCAGCTCTAGGTTGTACGGCGATTCAGCACTCCAGGTATTTATCGAGCTCGTGCAATATTGGGGACATATTTATATTTTTTAAAATGTTTCTTGTTTATCTGATATTCAAATTTAACTGTGCATCCTATATTTCATCTGGTAGCCTCATAGGAGGTTGACACTTTCATCAGGCCTATTTCATAGACGAGGAAACTAAAGCAAAGATGGGCTAAATGTTTTTACACAAATTCAGAAGTTAGAGGGAATCTTGCTGTCATTTGGATGAATTGCTTAAAATGAGGAAATAGAGGCCCGTGAGAGAAAGTAACTTGCTGTTTAGTGACACAGCTGAGAAGAGAAGTAAGAACAGAGGGAATAGCGTCTCCTCTCTCCCAGTTATCCCTTCAGGATCCTGATCATTCAGTCATGGAACAAATATGTACTAAGAACCTACTGTGTGGCAGGTGCTAAACTATCCTCTAAGACACAGCCAAACCAGGCAGAGACCCTACCTGAAGGAGCAGATAGGGCCATGGGCTCTCTGTCCTCCCACAGAGTCAGAGGCAGAGCGCGCAGAGGAGCAAACCTCACCAAGTCAGATTGCCTCTCTGCATATCCAAACCCAGATGGCAGATCAGATTAGGGCAGAAATCCAAGAGAGCCGCACAGCAGACACCCACCAGCTACAGTTAGCACTGATTTGCTTACAGTTTTTAGCCTTATTCTCGAGAAGGCAGACCAGAGGCTGGGGTGTGAGCCTTTGTCACTCAGCAATTGAGTGCAAACTTTCCATCACAGCACTTCTCTCTGCTTTGCCACCCCAACCTCCTCATACACATGATTGGTTTTTGAGGGGAGAGATGCTACTTCTTGAGGTTAAGGAAGTGAGATTTCACTAAATGCCGGTGATTCTGGTTCCTTCCAAGCCTAGAAGTATCTCTGCAAAAGTCACTTGAAAAAAAAAGTTGTAACTAACAAGCATTCAAGAAGTGTTCAGGGTCTCCAGAAATTTGTTTAAACCTGCAAATGAAAATAATAATGAATTACTATTTCTCACTTATAAAACTGTCAAAGTATTCTTCTGCTAACACTCACTGTGAACAAGATTGCCAGGAGAGAAGCATTCTAATACATCGACTGTAGTTGAGTAGATCAGTACAGCCTCTCTGGAAAGCAACTTAGAAACATGCATGATACTGTTTAGTGAGAAAGGGAAATTGCCAAAACACATTATGCAGATGAGTGCCACCTTTTATAGGAAAATGTGTATCATAAAGATTGGGAGAAAATACATGGTGATGTCAGGTAGGTTCAGCATGTAATGGGATTGTAATTTTCTGAATTTTCAAAGATTTCTGCAGTGACTATGAATGGATATGCCTTCCCTCATCACTGACCTTTTAGCAGAAAGTGAGTGCTTCCTACCAAGCCTGGTGTCAAGGTCTTCTGACCACTTTCTCTTCAATCTTGTTGCTGAGTTGAGCTGAATAACTTGGCTGGCAACTAGGCACCTCGAAAGGCCAGTTGTTTGAGGGTTTTTTGTGGGGGTAGTGGGAGGCTGTTAACGTTTTTTTACATCCATTTGGCACTCCCCACCACGGACATTCACCAGCCTGGGGCTTAGGCTTCCTCTGTGGAAGAGTTGAAGTGTGCACCTGGCTATGGGAACATGTGGTTCATTTGCAAATAAGACCTTCATACCCACTCCTTAAAATCTGCTCCTTTCACCATCTTCCCCTTCTCAGTAAATGGCCTTTCATGTGTTCAGCCAAACACCCAGGACTAATCCTTGACCCTTGTCTTTCCCTCAATTTCCACATTCAATCAGCCAGCAATTGTTGTCAGCCCTACCGTCAAAATACACCCAACATATGACCATTTCTGTGGCCCACTGTTGATGGCTGAGCTGGGATCAGAAAACAGGTCTTCTGAGTTCCAGCTCAACATTTTCTCTGCCACACCTAAAGCCTACTAGATTTCCATGAACATTTAGAATGCATCTCCCAAACCCACTCAGCCACTCCCTATGACTGGCCCCAGGAAAATCGTTTGCCTAATTCTTGGCCCTCTGTTTAATGCATTTTAGGTAATATCTAGATTTATTCACTGATTCATTCAAGAAATACTTATTGAGCACCTACTATGTGCCAGGCAGGATGCCCCATAGTGCACAAAACCAAGCCTAAAGTCTGTCCTCATCATGGGGGCAGAAAATAATCACACAAAGCAAATGTGTAATCGCAACAGTGACACAATCTACATGTTATGAGCTAAACATGCAAGAGGAGGATAAAAAAAATTCTCCTCTAAATAGAAGAGTCTGACCTTTGGAAGATTCTTTGAGGGAATTCTGCTTGAGTGGAGCTCTGAAGGATTAGTAATTAGATAGGAGGGAGGGGAGAACTCTAAAGCATGAGCAAGGGCCTAGGGCAGGAGGAATTTTGCAAATGTGTGGAACATCTGGAGAAAGCCAGTGTGACAGGAGTGCAGAGGGCCAAGGGAAGAAAGCATATGCTCAGTGATGCTCAGGAGAGGAGCACTATATGATCTACATTGCCATTTATCACTCAACAGCTATTCTTCCCTTCTTCCTCCTTTTTTGCTGGGCTATGGCCACTTGGAAAAAAAAAATATTACATTTTCCAGCCTCTCTTTCAGCTACCTGTAGCCATGTGACTAAATTCTGCACAGAAGGATGCAAGTAGAAGTGCCGTGTGCAATTTCTCCTTCCTGTGATCCGAGATTTGATTGCAATGGCTGGAGCCCAAGCAGCCCTCTTGGACAGTGAAGTGAAAACTGCATACTAAGGGTGACAGAGCAGATAACTCAAGTAGTCTGAGTCCCCCATCACTTTAAGGAGTTGCTGCGCCAATCCTAGCTGGTTGAACTGCAGACTCTTCACATAGAAAATAAAATCTTATCTATTCAAACCCCTATTAACTTGGGATTTCTGTCACTCATAGCCAAATCAAATCTTGATGTACATGGCCTTGTCAGACTTGTTAAGAGGTTTTGCCTTTATCCCAAGGGTAATGTAATGCTTTGAAAAGGTATTAAGCTTCAATGTGCACATGCAAGTATGTGTCATGATCAATTTTATATTTTGAAAAGTTTACCTGTCTGCTGGCGGCAGGGTGGAGGGATAGGTTGGGAGGACCGGGGTAGACAGAGTGGAAGCAATAGAACAAGAGGCTGCAGCTGCAAGTGAGAAATGAGAAATGACAGTGACTTTTGCTAGGGTTGTGGCTCTGGAGATGCAAATAAGTAGATTCTAGAGACAGCTGGGATGTGGAAACAACAGGACTTACTATTGTTAGGGATATGAAGAGGTGCAGGGAAAGAAGCCCTAGAGAAATGGGTCCCCTACCTGGCTGCTGCTTCAGTGCAAGGTTCCAGAAATCCTGGCTCCAGAAGGGGGAATTTTTCCCTTTCTTGTTCTCTGGAATCTGGGTGGCCCCTTCTCAGCCCACACCCAACTGTCCAGAATAGCTCAGCACTGACATACCTCACCAGAGGCAGCCCTCAGAAATATTTTCCCAGGAACCTGGAGGGAGGAGAAAGTCTGTAGCCTTGGGGGACTGACGGAGAAGAGATCTGGAAAGAGGAACAGACCTGTCTGCAGGAGAAGCAACATCTCCCAGCACTGCAACCAGGCCATTGCCTTTGATGGTTCAGACTTGGCTGAGTTGCTGCCTGCTCTCTTCAGAGCCACTGACACACAAAAGGGAGGGCTGAGTGTCGGATGAACTCAGCCCAATAATATTCATTTCTTTTATTTTCCAGGAACTTCATGAGACCCACAGGGCAATCTTCTGGTTTTAAGACCTGGTGAGTCAAGTCTACAAATACCTCTGACTCAATCTGATCCCAAGTTCTCACCAGGCATCTCCTAGGAACGTGGCTCAGCAGGAGAGCTGGAATTGACCAGCCCTCTGCAGGGAACAGGAGGGTTGGTTTCCCTGCGTTAGGTTTTAGGGAGGGAGGGGGTGAGAAGGGCTGGCTGTGGTGGAAATGATAGGATTCTTGACTTGACACTGACCATGTTCACAGTAAGAGCCAACATTTATTGGGTACTCTCTAACTCTAAGCCATGTGTTATCTCTTCTAATCTTCACAGAAAACTACGTGTGGTTTCTGTTATCAATTCCATCTTACCATTGAGAAAACTGAGGCTTGGCTATGTCAGGAACCCTGGTCACTGGCACAGAGCTGCAACATGAACCAAGGTAGCCAATGCCAAAGGCTATTCCTTGTGAGGGAGGGCATGTGCTTTACAGAGTTTTTGCAGGCATGGTAGGAGGACTGAGGAGAGCTAGCATTTGTGGAGGGTCTGATACACTCTAGGCCAGTTATATGCCACCTTGACTGCACATTAAAATTACCTAGGGAGTTTTATAAGCACCATCCATGCCCCCGACCAATTAAATTGCATCTCTAGGAGTCATACCCAGGCATGCTAGGTTTTAAAAGCTCTCTAGGTGATTCTAATACGCAACAAGAATTGCTCAATAAAAGCAAGTTTCATGGGTTTGTGTTTTTTTTTTTTCATTTAATGACCCTGTATTCATTTGTAAATGGGGAAGCTGCAGCTCACAGAATTTGGATGGCTTGGACGAACCCCATGGCTGATAAGATTCATGTCTTAATATGTATCTGGCTGATTCCAACACCCTTGTTTGTTCAGTTCATTTCATTTTCTCTCATATTTGGGCATATTCTATTTTGAAAGCATGCAATTTTTTAAGTATGAATTTCTTTTGCAATTTTCATTTCGTTTTCTTCAAGTCCAAGTGCTGTTTAGGCCAGCTGCCTGAGAGTAGCAATGCAGCCTATAGCTGCTGAGTGGGGTGGGTTTGTCCAGGGGCAGCTGAAACCACGACCTTGGCTTCATCCAGGCTCTGCTACAACCAACAGGCTGGAACCTCCAAAGAGCTGTCCAGGAGCCCTGGTTGGGATGTGCCTGCTGACTCTCCCAGGCAGAATACCACTCATCTTCTGTAGCCTCAACCCCTGAGGGGCCCCCATCTGAGGATGAGAAGGCCCCGCCCTGAAGAACTCCCTAGTCTCTGTTTACAGCAGTGTTAGCAATTTCCCAAGGAGTGACATTAGAAAAGTCATCACCTATTTACTTCTGTATAGATCATTCAGAGCCTAATTTTCTGGTGGCCGAGGGTTGAGCTCATCAGAAACAGCCTTCATTGTCAACTGAGTTAATCAAGCCAAGCCAGGAGAAGGGAGAAGGGCAGCCATCCAGATGGATTCAAGCCACCAAGCAGTGCTTCTACTCAAAGACTACCCTTAAAGAAGCGGCGAGAAAGAAGTGAGAGCAGATACCTGTACACCTCTGTTCATAGCAACATTATCACGAGAGTCAAAAGGTGGAGGCAACCCAAGTGTCCATCGATGAATGAAAGAGTAAACAAAATGTGGCACAGCATACAATGGAATATTGTTCAGCTTTAGAAAGGAAGGAAATTTTGATATATGCTACAATATGGATAAACTTGGAGACCTATGCCAAGTGAAATAAGCCAGCCACAAAAGCCAGTCCGCAAGATATCATATGATTTCCTTTGTATGATGTTCCTGGAGTGATCAAATTCATAGAGACAGAAAGTAAAATGAGGGGGAGTTAGTGCTTAAAGGATACAGAGCTTCTGTTGGGGAGGATGAAGTTCTGGAGAAGGATATGGTGATTGCTCAACAGTGAAAATGTACTTAATGGTACAGAACTATATAGTTAACAATGGTTAAAATAGTAAATTTCATGTTCTGTATATTTTACCACAACCAAAAGGTAGGGGAGAAGTATGACATCTTAATTCACAATTTTTCCAAGCACTAGAAAGATCTACATGTGGCATTACCATAAATGTTTATAAAACAGGAATGGGAAGAGCTGATAAAATAAATTGCTGTGGAGAACATAATAGATCAGGTATGGATGCAGCACCCCAGGCAGTCCCTGAGAATGAGGATGACTTACCCCATCCTGGACCCTAACTAAACATTAATGCCTCCTCAAAGATGTCTGGTTTTTCAGTCATCAGGGTATCAAATTCTACTAAAATGGCTTTGTTGAGACTGTATGGATGCAGATTGGGAGAAAGTAAAGTCCAGAGCCTGACATTTTCAGAACCACTTTTAGATTCATCTTCATTATAAGCAAAGTGTTGCAACTTCCAAGCAGTGCACACCCAAGCAGTTGTCTCGCGTCATTCATTCCCACTGGCAACACTGGCCAGCATTTGGGTCAAGAGCCCCATGGTTCTCACACAGACTTCCAGACACCTCACCCCTTTATTGCTTACCCTGCTCCAACTATTAGTTGAAGGCACCAGGCACATTCCCACCTCAGTACCCTTCCACTTGCTGTTCCGGCTGCCTGAAATGCTCCTCCCTCAGACACCTGCATGCTATCTCCCTCATCTCCTTTAGCCTTCACTAAAAATCACCTTCTCAAGTGTGCTCTTCTGGCCACCCTACTTAAAAGTGCCACCCCAACTCTACCAGGTCGTCTTCCTGTCGCCCTTGCTCTGAACGCAGATGCTATCACTGTCCCATTGATATCCACAGGACATATGCCAGTGGAGGAAACTGTATGTGCAAATGCATAAGGCTTGGAAGACTGTGGCCTTAAAGGCCGTCTGAAATGGCTGGAGTGGAGGGTGCTCAGGGCTGGGGGACTTGATGAAATGGCTTAAAATGTAAAAAGGACAGCCAGGCACTGTGGCTCAGGCCTGTAATCCCAGCACTTTGGGAGGCCAACGTGGGTGGATCACAAGGTCAAGAGATCGAGACCATCCTGGCCAACATGGGGAAACCCTGTCTCTACTAAAAATATGAAAATTAGCCGGATGTGTTGGCACACACCTGTGGTCCCAGCTACTCAGGCGGGAGAATTGCTTGAACCTAGGAGGTGGAGGTTGCAGTGAGCTGAGATTGCGTCACTGCACTCCAGCCTGGCAACAGAGCAAGACTCTCAAAAAAAAAAGTGTAAAAAGGACAGATGGTTGAAAGAGTTTGTCTACTAAACTAAAGAATTTGAACTTTAGCAGGCAATGGGGAGCCACCAAAGGGTTTTAAGTAGGAAAGTAATAAATTTGATTTGCCTTTTAAAAAGATTACTCTGGCAACCAGTAGCGTGGAGGCTAAAATGGATGGGCTGGAGGCAAGAAGACCAAGTATAAAAGTAACATCTTGAACACTGATGAGTTCAAATGATGTTACAGCAGAAGGGACCGTAGAGTGACATCCCACCAGCCAGTGTTAGAAACAAATCTTTTTTTCAAGGAGTAGATTGAATTTCAGCAAAAAGAAACTTTCCTGCCACCCTTTATGACGATGCTGTGAACGTTGACTCCTTCCCTCATTCAAGTTGGCCACCCTTGGTCTTTCATGCATCACCATTCAATAAAAGCAAGCGAGGGTTTTATGGGATTGTTTGGAGAGCCCCGAGCCAAAGTTTTCTACTCACTTAGGCCAGGTGGCTCTGCCAATTCCTAAATTGGCTGTTTTTTACGTATAGGGTGTGAAAGATATCTCTATGCATCTCTAGGAACACACCCATTTGGAAGGAGACATTTGTGACTATACATAATATCTTTACGTGCTTTTTGAAGGGATGTTTATACAACCTGCATATTCTTTGGCACGAATACTTTCGTAGAATGGAGAAAGGGAGAGACAGCATGAGAAAGCTATTCCTACACCATAACTGCCTTTGGCTCACAAAGCGAAGAGCAAAATAGATTAAGTTCCTCAGCAATGCCTCCAGGGCTGAACAGCTCCCAAGTCAACCCACTTACTCCTTCTTCCTGGAGGAACACTTACCTTTGAACTTTATTTTCTAGACCTACCATTAAAAAAATAGCTATGATATGGCCCAGTCCAGACCCTACTGAAGCCCAGGCTCCCTGCCTCCAGAGGAAGAGCTCACCAAGAATCATCTCGCTTGTAAAACTCAGGCTGCTTGAAGAACTTGATGGAAAGAGTGGGGTAGTAAAAGACGGCATTTTGGCTTTAACAAGGCCAAGAAGCTCAGAGTGGGGCCAGCTCTATAGTCTGAATGAACCCAAGAATATTAGAAGCCGGGGTCACAGGGAGCTGGGACACCACAAGGAATGTGGGGAGCAGAGAGTCTGGCAAGGAGCAGAGGGAACGACTGCAGCCCCCTGCTGCCAGTTCCCACGTGAGTCAACAGGAGGACAGGGGAGCGGCCGGGACAGGCAGGCAGGAGGAGAGATCCTGCCGGGTGAACAGGCAAGCTGCGCCCAGCTGCGTGGGATTCACTCGGGCCCTCTTCACATCATCAGGCTCCAGGACCTCTGCGGGGAGCCAAGAGTGGCAGATGTGCACTAGCCAGGACATGCACCTCAGAGAAAAAGCCTCCTTGGTTTGTTTCACAGTGTCGCCTCGCCAAGCCCCCAACCCGCACTGAGCAACCAAGCAGTGGGACATCCCATCTGGAGAGGAGGGAGGTGATGGCTCCATTCCCCAAAGCAACAGGCAGCAAGGTTTCCAACAAGGACATTCCGTAAGTCAGTGGCAGGGCAGGGCAACCAGGTCAGAATCCTCTAGCACCTTCCATTTGCTTGGGGAATAAAGCAACATTGTCCAGCCCTGAATACACTTGGTAAACATCTGGGAAGAGGATAATCCTGTTTTTCTCGGCGTTCCATGCAGCCCTGGGAGCAGACCCTGGCTCTTAACAACTGATGCCTCTGGTGTCTGTTGTCACCTCTTACCACTGACCCCCTTGCACTTAGAAGCAAACGATCCCAAGAGATGGCAGGGCCATATTCAGTTCACTAATTGTCCCATCCAGGCACTTTTACGCCCAGTCCTTTCTCCTAAGAATTCCTCTGAGACCAGAACTCCTGGCCTTGCCACTGTGTCTCTCTCAGGGCATCTTTTCTAATTTGGGTCTGAGCTTTTCCTTTCCTTCATTTCATGCCATTCCTCCTAATGATAACCCTTTGCGCCAGGCTCAATTACATACAAAGCTTAAATGAGCAACCCCGACTCTAAATTTGGCCCTGTCCATTGAAGAGGGTGGGGGCGCCTGGGTCATTTGGCTTTGCTCAAAAAGATGCTACTCCCCATGGGAAACCAATGCCAAGGAGAGTGGGGAAGACTTTTGCAAAAATAAAAATCTAGAATGAAGAAACAGACCAGCGCTGGCTGCTGCTGGTCACTGGGGCTTCAGGCTGCTCCTGCATCTTCAGCCAAGCCTGTTAGGACTCTTTGCCCCGCCACAGACATGCAGAAGCTACAGACATGCTTTTATTTTTCCTTTTTGAAAACATCCTCCCAAGCCATTTTCCGTTTTGAAAATGATCCCACCCTACCTATGCTCTCCCTGCAGGGTTAGCAGAGGGTGAGGTAAGAGCATTTGCCAGGAATTTCCGGACTTCTGTGAGTTTTTCTCAAGATCTGGCCATGAGTCAACGTGATACACTGGGACACATGGTGGAGCTCACAGTGGCCTCCCCTCCCTTCTGGAGCATCAGGAGAAGCATCTCCCTGCTGAGTAACCCTGGGCAAAAATCCAGAAGGCCCCCTCCCTCTCCCTGACTCTCCCTCTGTACTATCCCCACATTAGAGGAGATAAGGGAAATATATTTACAACAAACTTGATCAGTATAGTAATATGCTCCAGAACTACACAAAGACCCCCATTTATGCAGCTCACCTCCTTTCAAAATTAAGCTCTCTTGTATGATTCCGGTGCTTTTTATACTTTGGGCATTTAGAAAATAGGAGGAGGGGTGAAGAGGAGAAGAATGGAGAAGAAAGAAGCATTGTTCAGATTCACAATGACAAGATAAGAACCTAACACAGCCCCTGAGAGGTCCAGGTGAACTGGGCTGACAGGTAGGTAGAACTGTCCGTGCAATTTTACTGATGTTGACAACTCATCTGAAGTACTCAAAGTAAATTCATTACCATTTTATGTGCGAGTTCTGACTACCAGAATTGGCTATCCTGGCCACTGGAGTCCATCCACAATCAGTTTCTTCTAGTGATAGTTTAGAATTACCCCTAAGAGTTTGGGGGAGAAGTTCAATGAAAATCAATGATATCCTTCCATAGATCTTTGAATTAAAACAAATGGAGTGCTACCATGAGATTGTTAAATATTTGTGAAGCCTGGCCTCAACCTGAGTCAATGGGAGCAGATTTGGGGAAGCACTTTGCAAAATGTTAGACATGAAGAAATAGCAAGGAATTGTTGGTATCACCATCTTTGGGATGCACTAGCTTCAGCTCTTTGGGCCAAAGAAGATTAAAGTCTTTTATAAATACAGCATAGACTCACACCTGTAATCCCAGCACTTTGAAAGCCCAAGGTGGTCTGATTACCTGAGGTCAAGAGTTCGAGACCAGCCTGACCAACATGGTGAAATCCCATCTCTACTAAAAATACAAAACAATTAAGTGGGCAGGGTGGTGAGCGCTTGTAATCCCAGCTATCAGGAGGCTGAGGCGGGAGGGAGAGGTTGCGGTGAGCAGAGATCACGCCACTGCACTTCAGTCTAGGCAACACAGGGAGACCCCATCTCAAAAAACAAATAAATGCATAAATACATATAGCATAGGCTTCATAATGTCCTTGAGAGTTTAGAGGTGAATATCTTTATTCCTGTCTTTCAAATGCAGACATTGAGGGGCAAAGACATCAAGTGAGTTGCAGGCATTGAGGAAAATAGGACAGAGCACCTCCGACCCCTCGGGCCCTTCATCTCCTTCTAGCCCAAGACCCTCAGGAAGGGTCAAGCAGCCTTCGTAGTGGAAAGCATAACTTGGGAAGGAAAATCTCAACTTGAAGGAAAAGCTTGCTGAGGAGAGAGGCCCTGTTTCTCCTCTCAACCTTTCCCGTGTGCTGATGTCAACTCTGCAAGTAACAGAAGGAGGTGGCGAGGAGGGTGGGCTGTGCTGCTGTCCCTGGCTGGGCTGGGCTCGCACTATCCACTCTCCCGACTGTAGATGCCAACCTGCCCCTGCCATGCTGTGCCACGTGCCAGACCTGGTTCCTGAGGCCACAACAGAGCTCTCATACTTTCTACCATTCCGAAGGAGAAGTGAGATCAATATTTTCCAGGGTTCTTCCAGCTGAGATGAAGAAGGTAACTGTCCTCTTCACAGGCCTTTCTCCTCTTTCCCCCACTTCCCCTGGCCTCTGACACGCACACAGGCCCATGGTCTCACCACCCCGAAAAAAGGCAGCTCCTCAGTTTTCTTCTCATTATGGGAAAATAAAACATTCTGAATGGCTGTTTTTTCACTCACATATAATGGCAAAAGGAGAACAAAATGAGGCAGAGAGGAATAAAATTGTAGTAAACTATAATTTTTAAATTTTTATTAAAAAATGTTTATTATAATTTTATTCTACCTTTTTATTATTTATTTGCGCATTTGCTTATTTATTTGTTGTAAGCCAGCAGAGCCTTTCCTTTTCCCAACCAGCCATGTTCTACCATCTGCTGTCTGCCTGTGAGGTGCCACTGGGAGAGGCTTCCCCAGAGCAGAGGTTCCCCCTGAAGCGGAGGTTCCCTGGATGGGGGGAACACAAGAGGTTGGAGCCCCGGCCTTCTGTGAGAGCCAGACCCAGGTCACTTTCACTGGTGGGCTCTGGAAACATTTTCTTTCAAACGCTGTGTGCTGTAGCTCACTTACGCATAAATGAGCAAAACAACACTGTTTCCCACAGCTATGCAATGAGGTTTCATTGTTGCAAATTTGTGAAGTGTTTTAAGATCCTTGGATTAAAGAAGTTATATGGGAAAAAACTATTATGATAGAGTGGAATTCTGCTTAGTTGTCATATGTTTTCTGAAACTCTTCCCCTGTGTCTTATATAACTTGGAACAAGTACCATGCGCTATGAGGCCTTCAGAAAGCCTTTAAGTAATTTCTTGGCCTGCTTTCTTTACCTTTTAAAATAATTCTTCTTCTATATCTTTCTTTTTTCTCTTTCTAATGCAGCCAAAACTTGCTCCCTCCTAATCTGTATGATGAGAAAGGAGGTCAGTTGGCCGGGGTGGACCCTTGCCCACCTGGGTACCGCCTCGACTCTCCTCCCTTCCTCTCCTTTGCCTTGCTCCCCACCTGCACCTCCTCTTTTTAACCTCATACACACGTTCATAAATTGTAATAAATTTGACTTTGAGCCCCTAGCTCTAAAATTTGCTCTGCCCCCTGGACCAATTGCCAAAACGGGTTACTGAGTGAGGCCCCCTGAAACTGAGCCTGATGTGGGTCGAGGCCTGGTGATGGTGACAGCACAGAGCCTGGCTGACCATGGAACACAGGAGGCCTTGGGTGGCTCTTTCCCCCAGGACTTCCCAAAATCAATCAGTGTCATACCCGAAATGTGGAAAAACACCCAGGCAGCTGCTACCGTGGCTATGAGGCAACAGCCAAGAATGCCCCTTGTCCTGGCTGCAGCTGTGTCCCTAAACAGGTGCTGCCTGGTGGCTGGGCACGCCTGCATGTGTCACATCCTCCCCTGGGTAAGCAGAAATGCATCCCACATCAGGGACACACACTGGCCCTCACTCTCAGGCCCCATGCCCGTCCTGACGCCATGGAGATTTTGAGCATAAGATAGGCCCCAGGTGATGAATTGTTTGTAACCCAGCATCTCAGCCTCAAGATGCATTTACACAATTTTTTCCCTTTCTTGCTTTCAGCCTCAACGCAGACTTTAAAACTCTTTGCTTCTCCCTTTCCCACCAAGCACTTACACGAACCGTGCTTGCTTGTCTAATGATGACCTTGCTTAGAAATTCCAGGAGCCAACTTTGAAACAAACCAGGCAGAGAGACCCTAGCTGCAGAATCCTCCCACTCAAGAGGAGTTAGGAACAATGAGCCCACCATGGCAGGGCAGAAGTCAGGATAACACGAATCAGATCTCCCCACAAGCCATTACTGAGATGGCCACAGAACAGACACACAGACCTGCACCCCTTTTCACTACTCCCGCCTATTTCCCACACCTTTTCCTTCCTAAAACCCTTCCCTGAGCCTAAAACGTTGGAATGAACTTCCAAAGGCATGAGCCTGGCCATACCCCAACTACCAGCATTTTAATCAAATTGCTTTCCTTTCTCCACAGCTCTCTTCTGTTTTTCACCTCTGAGCGGCAAAAGCAGCCAGACCTTAGCCAGTTACAAAATCAGGTCCAGAGTCACATTCCCTCTGCCCTCTGTCCTCTAATGGACCTTGGACAGATGAGAGAACCCCCCACACACACACACTTCTCTGGCATCACTGCAAGGAACGGAGTGTCCCCAAAGGAGGAGGGAGCACTGACCCTTCACTGCCTGGCCCTGCACTGGGACCAAACAGCTACGGCCACCCCCACACCACCCTCACCAGAGAATTCTCACTCAGAGCCCCACTTCTCTGCTCCCCACAGACTAGAAGAACCCATTGAGGGAGGGCTAACATGGGCCTCAGCCTGGGGACAGAGCCAGGCAGCCTTCTTCCGGCCCCTGAGCTCTTTTTTTTCCTAATTTGTAATCTTTCATTTTTGTGTGTACATAGTAGGTATATATATTTATGGATAACGTGAAATACTTTGTTAGAACAATGTGATGCATAATAATCATGTCATGGAAAATGGGGTATCTCCCCCTCACACATTTATCCTTTGTGTTACATGCAATCCAATCGTGCACTTTTAGTGATTTTTAAATGTACAATTAAATTATTATTGACTGTGGTCACCCTGTTGTGCTAGGTCTTATTCATTCTTTCTATTTT
>CAUYQU010004995.1:0-26141 GCA_963574635.1 Cheracebus regulus
AAAATTAGTTAAGCGTGGGGGCATGTGCCTGTAAACCCAGCTACTCAGGAGGCTAAGGCAGGAAAATTGCTTGAACCTGGGAGGTGGAGGTTGCAGTGAGCTAAGATTGTACCACTGTACTCCAGCCTGGGCAACAGAGCAGAACTCCACTAAGAAAAAAAAAGAAAAGAAGGAAGAAATAGTAACCTTCATAATCTTCTAAAATATTTTTATAGAAATTTACATTTTCCCCAATTAAGAATTTGAGGGTCAGAGAGACAGGGAAACAGAGGACGGACAGAGAGAGACCCTGTTTCTGAGGCTTATTGCTGAAGCCTTTTAAAATGCCAAAGCACCATATTTTGAGGCACTGTTTTCTGAGCTCAGAGTCATAACTCTGAAACCAACTCTGAAACCAAGTCCATCACTGAATCATTTTTAGCCTCAAATTCTTAACTGGGCAAAATACAAATTTCTATAAAAATAAAAATATCTTGGTAGATTATTCTAAAAGTTACTATTTTTCTCTCACACATTTGCTTGTCCCTCCATTGTTTCCAATTTCTATAACATTATCACCATCTTTTGAGCTATGTAAGCTTAAAACCTTAGACCAGCCAGGCGTGGTGGCTCATGCCTGTAATCCCAGGACTTTGGGAGGCCAAGGAGGGCGGATCATGAGGTCAGGAGATCAAGACCATCCTGCCCAACATGATGAAAACCCATCTCTACTAAAAATACAAAAATTAGCTGGGTATAATGGCTCATGCCTGTAATACCAGCTACTCAGGAGGCTGAGGCAGGAGAATCACTTGAACCAGGGAGTCAGAAGTTGCAGTGAGCCAAGATTGCACCATTGCACTTCAGCCTGGTGAGAGAGTGAGACTCCATCTCAAAACAAAAAACAAAAAAACAAAAAATCTTAGACCAGTGGTTTCCAACCTTTTTGACACCAGGGGCCAGTTTCATGAAAGATACTTTTTCCATGAACAGGGCGGGAGGGGGGCAGGGGATAGTTTTAGAATTAGTCAAGTGCATTACATTTATTGTACACTTTATTTCTATTATTATACACTGTAATATATAATGAAATAATTATGCAATTCACCATAATGTAGAATCAGTTGGAGCCCTGAGCTTGTTTTCCTGCAACTAGTCAGTCCCATCAGGGGGTGATGTGAGACACTGACAGATCATCAGGCATTAGATTCTCATAAGGAGCATGCCACATAGATCCCTCCCATGCATAGTTCACAACTGTTGGGAGAAGCAGCAAAGAAGAAAGGACTTACATAGTGTCTACATAAATTGGTCATGAGTAATATATAAACTGGGAACAACAAATCGAGGCAAACTTCTTCATGCCTCACGTTCCAGGGCAGGGGGACCTAGGCTCTGTTACCATAGACATTGTACTCAAGTACATAAAACCCCTTTGTAGCACTAAGACGTAACCAAACTTGCAGGCTTCTTGTAAGGCCTGAGTTCCACCAGCTCCACATAGATAAGAGGCTAAAGATAACCACATGTTCTTGTTTTGTGAAACTCCCAACCAGCCACTGTTATCTTTAGAATGACACACCAGTTCCAGCTCATTGATTCACTTCCAGCTCACTGATTCACTCCACCATCACGTCACCCTCTTCCCACCATCACTCCATTCCTACCCTATAAATCAAAGTGATTGTAACCAATAAATAGTGTGAGAGATCAGAGCTCAGAGTCTTCACTGCCTCCAGTAATAAGTGATGGCCTCCTGATCTGCCTTTCACTCTTAGTCTGTCTTTTTCTCAATCCTTTGTCTCCACCAAACTTGGGGTATCCACGGGTGATATGGGGGCTGGCTCACTACATTCTGGCACCCAACGTGTGGGGCTCCCTACAACAATTGGGTTCACGATCCTATGACAATCTAATGCCGCTACTGATCTGACAGGAAGCAGAGATCAGGCTCTGATGCTCACTCACCCACCACTCAACCCCTCCTGTGTGGCCCAGTTCTTAACAGGCCACAGCCAGTACCAGTCCATGGCCCAGGGGTTGGAGACCCCTGCCTTAGACCTAGCCGCCTTCTTCCTTGTATGTCTCATATTTCCTTTTCTTCTCCACCTCTCCCATTAATCCCTTTCTCTATTCTTAAGCCGTTATTGCCTCTGACTGGACTATTGTACTAATTTCCTAAAGTATGTCCCCCCAGTCTGCCTCCCCAGGCCCACTGTATAGATTTCCCCACAAACACATGGTTCTGTTCATATCATTCTTCATATTAATTATCTATTGCAATGTAACCAATTATTCCAAAGCCTGGCAGCTTACAAACATAAATATTTATTATCTCACACACTTATGGGTTGAGAATCTGGGAGCAGCTAAGCTAGGTTGTTGCAGGTTACTTATGAGACTGTAGTCATGATATTGGCAGATTCAAGTTATCTAGAGGTTCGACTGGGGCTGATGGGTCTGCTTCCTAAGTACCTCACTCACATTCCTGACAGGTTAGTGCTGGTTATTCGCAAGAGGACTTTTCACATTTACCTCTCCATAGCTCTGTCTGAGTGTCTCATAACATAGAGCTGGCTTCCTCCAGGATGAATGATCCATTAGAGTGCAACAGAAGAATGTTTAAAAAACATTTTTTAAGAAATAGGGTCTCTCTAAGTTGCCCAGGCTGGACTTGAACTCCTGGGCTTAAGCAATCTTCCCACCTCAATCTCCCACGTAGCTGGGTTTACAGGCAGGTACCACCATGCCCAGTTTAAGAATAATCCTTAAATAGAATTATTAATTAAGGTTAGAGCACAGATATACATGAGCAAAATGATTATTCACTGTTGCCTTATTTGTAGTAGCAAAAGACTACAAATTACCTAAACATATTTCGAGAGTAGAATTAGGATATTCTTTACATGTTAATACATGAGGATGTCTAAGATATACAGTGAAGTAGAAAACCTGAAGCATAGACTATGGAACAGTGTGTGTAGTATGCATGTTATCACTGTGTGCCAAAAAAGTGTGTGCGTATGTGTATGCTTGTGTATCTGGAATACCAAAAAAATAGCTGCTAATATGATTATGGTTGCCTCCAGGAAAGGGCTCTCCATGGCTGGGGAAAAATGAAGGGAAAATTATCCTTTATAATATCTGTACATTATAAATATTCAATAATATATAGATAGAAATAAATAGTAAAAATAAATAACAAATGTATAATTTATTATAATATCTTTTAAATTATATCCCTCATAAGGTTATTGCCTATTCAAAATAATTTTTATTTTTATTTTTTATTCTTTTTGAGACAGGGTCTCTGTTACCCAGGCTGGAGTACAGTGGTACAATCTCTGCTCTGCCAACCAGCCTCAAGCAATCCTTCCACCTCAGCCTCCTGAGTAGCTGGGACTATGGGCATGCACCACCACCCTAAGCAAATTTTCTGTATTTTTAGTAGAAAAATACTAAACGCCATGTAGCCCAAGCTGGTAAAAGTAATTTTTAAAAATCTAGACGAATTCTACATTCAGAGAAAAAGAAACCAAAGCCAGAGAATAATAATAAAATAAATGACTTATCTATAGGAAATATTTAGACATAGGGAAAACTAAGTGAAAATACAACTTGGACAGCCAACATTGCAATGGTGGGATACAGACATGACTTCAATCCCAGTGAGGCTCCCAGGTACCTTTAGCCTTGTTACAAGAAAGAAGGCCTTAGAGCAGTGACAGAATTACTTTGGAAAACAAACTGAAATAATTTCACATGTGGAATTGCATAAACTGGGAGCTCGATGGATTTTAGAGATATAACAGATCAGAAATCACAGTACAGATTAGAGAGCACAAACACCAGATACCTGTGAGTTGTGTTTGGCTTGAATACTGCATATTGTTGTATTTATTTCTTTATTTTTGGGATGCAGTCTTGCTCTGTCGCTCAGGCTGAGGTGCAGTGGCATGATCTTGGTTCACTGCCAGGTTCAAATGATTCTCTTGCCTCGGCCACCTGAGTGGCTGGGATTCCAGGCATGCACCACTGTATCTGGCTAATTTTTGTATTTTTAGTAGACACAGGGTTTTGCCATGTTGGCCAGGCTGGTCTCGAACTTCTGACCTCAGGTGATCCACCCACCTCAGCCTCCCAAGGTGCTGGGATTACAGGCATGAGCCACTGTGCCTGGCCTATTGTTTTAATTTTTTTTAGACACACAGCCTCACTATGTTGCTCAGACTAGCCTTGAAGGAAATACTGTGTTGAAATTTTGTATAAATTAATTGCCAATATTTTAAGATCAAGAGATTTTACACTTAAACAAATTGGCTATCTGGGTTCTTCTGAAATTCTTTTTTTTAAGACCTCTATGGTTTAACTCTGGGATCTTTCCAAATTCTGAAAACTCTGATAGGTGAGGCCTGCATTGTCAGATACCACAGTCACAGCTATCTCCGATAGACAGAGGATAGAGAGCTCCCCAGTTTGCCACAGTTTGCACCAGCAAGTGTTTCTCATTTTCATCACCTGCAGAGCCCATATGAGTATCTCAGGTGAGAAAGCTGGTTCCGAGGCCAATGGTAAGAGCTCGTGGTTCCTATTCCTACACCCCCATTTTTAATCTTTTCTTCAATAAGCAGAGTCGGAAAATTAAGAGCCACATAATACTCCATAACCATCTTGGTTTGAGCCACTACTCAGTATTCCTGACTCTAAATTTCACACCACTACCCCAACCCAGTGGTTGGTTTCAATTACCATAATCAGAAAATCTTAGGGGTTTCCCCCTCAAGAATTATAGAAAGTTCGTAAAGAATTTCAGGGACTATACTTATCCCAGGGACCTTTGAATCTTTCCACTTCCTTGCTGCTATTCCTAGTGCCAGGCCTACAACACCCTCATCTTTTACCAAATTTGCCACAGAGCTAGAAGCTGCCTTTGCCATGACCTTATTCCAAGAAGGGCAGCTGCTAATATGATTATGGCTTCTTCCAGGAAGAGGTGTTAGGTGGAAGCTAAGACCCAAATGACTGCCGTGTTGTTGTGATTGCTGCTGATGCTCACCATCAGTTCTTCTTTCCTCACTGATCCCTGCAATTCCCACCTCTGAAGCTGCTGCTCCCAAGTGTTACTCTTCATGGTGTCAGTGAACCACCTCCCCTGGTTACGGTCATTCTGATCCTGCCCTTACCCACTGCTGCCCAGGAACCTGTGTTTTCTTTAAGGATGTTAAATAATGGCCCCCCACTCTCTTCTGGCTTGTAGGGTTTCTGCTGAGAGACCCACTGTGAGTCTGATGGGCTTCCTTTTGTGGGTAACCCAGCCTGCCTTTATGACTGCCCTTAGCATTTTTACCTTCATTTCAACTGTAGTGAATCTAACAATTATGTGTCTTCAGGTCACCACTCCTGAAGCCAATGCTACTAAATCTCCAGATATATGTTAGACCAGTTCTACCTCAAGCATGACCTCATTCTCTGGAGTGAGGGCGCCCCCTGTTGAGCAATTTGAGTCAAGTATTTCAGGACCTCAGAAGACTAGGTTGCAAGAGAATCCAACTCAAACTTTAAGATTAAAAAATAAAAAGTTACTAGTGAAGGAGTTAAGAACATGCCACCCCAAAGTAATGGCATATTATTTTGAGTTAAAGGCACTTGTGTGATAGGAGTTATTAAGAAATTATTTTAGGCAGATAGAGAGGAAAATGAGTTCTTGGGAAGTTTTCATTTTTTAAAGCATCTCCGGAAAAGTTTCTTGTAAAGCCCTGGCTCTTAGAACCAGGCTGGCAACCTTTGATTTGCAAATACAGGCCATTAGAACTGGGTCCACCCAAAATGGCAATTCTGGGCCTCCTTGCCCTTGCCCCATATGTTCCTGGCAACATGGCAGCCCCCACAGATCCCCACTTGTGTAGAACAACTGTGGTGCCCCACATTTGCATATTAAAGGACTACAGTGGTAGGACCAGCTTTTTCCTGGGCTACATGAATGACATTTCATGGTCAAACCATTCCCCTGAGCCCTATGCAAATCAGACATCACCTCCTCCAGCCTCTGCATATATACCTGGCTGGTATCCGTGGTAGGTGGGGACCTCCTCTTTTGGCTTTGGAGATCCCCTTTTCTCTCTCTGTATGCAGGAGTTTCTTCCTTGTGTCTTCTCCCTTCCTTCTTGCCTATTAAACTCTCCACTCCTTAAAACCACTCCACGTGTATCCGTGTTGTTTTATCTAAACCGGCACGAGGGCCAAGAACCCTGGTTCCTCCACTCATCGGAGCTGTATCACTTGGAAAACAGCAGGTGCAAGAAGTTCACTTTGACTTTTCTTCTGTTTCTTAAAAGCAGGAGATAAAATTCGCATGTGAAAGGTGCCCTCCCTATACCCAGAAGGAAAGCATCATTCTTATCATCAAGGACAGGAAGCTGAGGCGGAAGGAAATCTGTACAAACAAACTTTGTTAAACTCTTATCTTCCTAGTCACTTCTCCACTCAATTAACTACCCTATCCTGAGCTGCTTTGCTTTGTCACATTTTTCATAATTTACTCTTGATCCAATTCAGTTCATAAGTGTTCAATTGTAACTGTTTCTTTGGGTCTTCCTCATGAAAGATCCTATGCCACTAACACTTGTATGAAACGAATTTGTATGTTTTTCTCTTGTTGCTCTGTCTTATGTCAATTTAATTCTCAGGCCCACCTGAAAAATCCTAAGAGCATAGAGGCAAAATTTTCCCTCTTTACGTAATGGCAAATACATGGGAGCAGATGGCCTCAGCCCCAATAGCTCCAAGTCATTTGATTTCTCTCTTCATTTTCCACCTTTGCTTGTTCAAACTCTTGCCTCTGTTCCTTCTAGCTTTCCACTGGCAGGCACACTCTGTATCTAGGACACATCCTTAGGTCCTTAGAACGGATAAAGAGCTTCTTAGTTTATAGATAAAACCCCACAGGAGGATTCTGATTGGCTCCATTTGAAACACTTGATCATCCTTGGACCAACTACTGTGGCCAGACTGAGAATGGTTCTATGACCGGCAGCCCCAAGAGGATGAAAAGGAGTAGGAAAGGCGAAATCTCAGAAACAATGCTAGGCGGACAAAAACAGCAGATGTTTCCTGTACAACGATGTACTGATAAAAACCAGGGATCCAGCTAAGATTGGTGGTGCATGCCTATAATCCCAGCACTTTGGGAGGCTGAGGCAGTAGGATAACTTGAGCCCAGGAGTTCAAGACCAGCCTGGGCAACATGGCAAAACCTCTTCTCCACAAAAAAATCAAAGAATTAGCTGGGTGTGGTTGCAGTGTACCTGTAGTCCTAGCTACTCAGGAGGTTGAGGTAGGAAGATCACCTGAGCCTGGGAGGTCTATGCTGCAGTGAGCCATGATCATGCCACTGCACTCCAGTCTGGGTGACAGAGACCCTGTCTCAAACAAATGAAAAACAACCAGCGTTCCTACGGAAAGATTAATAACCTTATTTTAAAATTGGCAAAGAAAGCCCGGTGCAGTGGGTGGCTTATGCCTGTAATACCAGTACTTTGTGAGGCCGAGGCGGGCAGATCACCTGAGGTCAGGAGTTCAAGACTAGCCTGGCCAACATGGTGAAACCCCATCTCTACTAAAAATACAAAAATTGGCCGGGCGTGGTGGCAGCCGCCTGTAATCCCAGCTATTCAGGAGGCTTAGGCAGGAGAATGGCTTGAACCTGGGAGACTGACATTGCAGTGAGTCAAGACTGTACCATTGCACTCCAGCCTGGGTGACAGAGCAAGATTCCATCTCAAAAAAAAAAAAAAAAATGGCAAAGAACTTGAATAGACATTTCCCCAAAGAAATATGCAAATAGTCAATGAGCACTTGAAAACGTGCTCAATATCATTAGGGAAATGCAAATAAAAAATCATGAAACACCATTTCATATCCACTGACATGGTTATAATACAAAGTTCAGATAAGTATTGGCAAGGTTGTGGAGAATCCTGCTGGGGAGAAGTGTAAAATGGGACAGCCACTCTGGAAAAGTCTGGCAGTTCCTCAAATGGTTCAAAATAGTGTTACCATAAATACAGCAATCCCTTGGCATCTGCACAGCAGACTGTTTCTACACCTGTGTGGACTCCAAAATTGGCAGATGCTTGTCTTACAGTCAAGTTCTGTGGAAACTGCCCATAGGAAAATTCCTTTTATCCTCAGGCTCTGCAACCTGGGAATACTGTATTTTTGATATGCAGTTGGTTGAATTGGAGGATGCAGAACCCGCGGATATGGAAGGCTGACTGTATACTACTGGGCCTATGCCCAAGAAAAATCAAAATATTTCTAAACAAAAATCTGTAAATGAATGTTCATAGCAGCATTATTCCTAGTAACCAAAAGGTAAAAACTTTTTTTTTTGAGATGGAGTCTCGCCCAAGCTGGAGTGCAGTGGTGTGATCTCGGCTCACTACAACCTCTGCCTTCTGGGTTAAAGCAATTCTCTGCCTCAGCCTTCCGAGTGTCTGGGATTACAGGCACCCGCCACCATGCACGGCTAATTTTTCTGTATTTTTAGTAGAGACTGGGTTTCACCATCTTGGCCAGGCTGGTCTTGAACTTCTGACCTCATGATCCACCCGCCTCGGCCTCCCAAGTGCTGAGATTACAGGCATGAGCCACCGTGCCTGGCCAAGGTAGAAATTTTTTGATAAATGGGTAAATAATATGTAGCATATACTTACGATGCATTTTTATTCAGCTAGAAAAGGAATGAAGTACTGACACATACTACGAAATGGATGAACCTGTTACAGGTGGCAGATATCCAAGTCACCAGGGTAAATCTGTATGGGTCTGCAGCAACTTCAATTCTTGCCTCCTCAGAAGAAAGAATTCGATTGAGGGGCAATACGGCAGAAAAAGAGACTGAGGCAAAGTTCAGAGCAGGACTGGAAGTTTATTTGAAAGATCTTTAGAACAGGAAAGAGGAAAGCACGCTTGGAAGAGCCCCAAGCCAGCACCAAGGTCAACTGTGATTGATGTTGACCTTGATCCTAGGACTTTTTTTTTTTTTTTTTTGAGACGGAGTCACCCTCTGTCGCCAGGCTGGAATGCAGTGGCACAATCTCGGCTCACTGCAATCTCTGCCTCCCAGGTTCAAGAGATTCTCCTACCTCAGCTTCCCAAGTATCTGGGATTACAGGCACGCACCACTATGCTTGGCTAATTTTACATTTTTAGTAGAAACAGTTTTCACCATGTTGATCAGGCTGGTCTCGAACCCCCGACCTCAGGTGATACGGCTGCTTCGGCCTCCCAAAGGGCTCGGATTACAAGCATGAACCACTACGCCCGGCCGATCCTAGGACTTTACGGGGTGATTTCTTTCCCATGATTCTTCCCTTACTGTGACTGCCTGCATGCACAGTGCCCTCCTTATCCCTGGGAAGTGAGCACAGCCCAGTGTGTAGGAAGTTGTATGCATGCCCATCTGATGCTTTCTTCTCTTTTCTGGTAGAGTTCCCCTAGGTCATACTCCCAGATTTTGTCTCTTAAAATTGCTTCTCCCTGTCATTTGCATTCAATGAACACTTTAGTGCAACAGGTGTGGGCCATCAGGAAATGGCCTCTCCCTGGCACCAGCTGCCAATTTATCACTTTTAGAGGCAATGAGATAAAGGCGTAATCATCACCTCACATTCCTCCTGGGTGGGGGAAGAGCCCTCTCCTGCCCTGCTCATGCCTAACTACCTGTTAACAACCTTGCAAATATTAAGCCAACCACCAAAAGACCATAAAATTCCATTTATATTAAATGTCCAGATTGGTTAAATCTAGAGAGACAGAAAGTAGGTTCCCGGTTGGCTATAGCTGGAGTTGGGAGGATCGGGGGTGACAGCTAAACAAGTTTCTTCTTTGGAGTGGTAAAAATGCTCTCAAATAGTGGTGGTAGTTGGTAGTGTAGCCAAGACTACACTAAAAATCATTGAACACAAATGGGTGAATTATATGGCATGTGATTACAGGGTAATAAATTTCCGGGACTGCTTTCCTATGTCCTGCCATGTCCTTTAGAGCCTCTGAGAAAGGGAGAGAGCTCCAATTGAAGCTAGACTGAGATACGATCCTGTTTCTATTTTCCTCACAGGTAACTCCTTCCTCAACAGCAACACAGGTGATGCTCCTTACCTGGAAAGGTTGTTGTAATTTTTAAAAACACACATCAGGGATAATCATGTACAGTGTGTGATACACGATGCTCTGAAACACTACACACACACACACACACACACACACACACGCACGCACGCAGACGAATATGGGGCCTGGTCGTGTCCCTGGTCTCGGCCCTCGACCTCCTGGTTTCTTACGCTCTAGAGCAAGCAGGCAGCAGAGCAGCCCTTGAACCCTGGAGTCAAGAAAAAGCCCCGCACCTCTTGGTCCGAGAGCAACAAGGAGCCGGGCCTAAGAGCCTGGCGACGCCGACCTACCAGGCAGAGGGAGTTACTACGTAACAGCGGGGACCAGAAACCCACCCCCACCCGCTGCGGTGAACCGAGAGCCGCAACGCTTCCCGCACCGCCCGGGTGGGAGAACAATGCTGCGCCTAGCGCGCAGAGCCTCGCGGTGCCACGCCCTGGGGCGGGCCTGCCCGTGGCCTGCCGGGAAATGTAGTGTCTGAAGCTCCGCCCGCGCCGCCCCGGCAGTTGCCGGCCGGGCGCCCCGTGCAACTACAAGTTCCATCACGCTTCGCGAGGCCTTGATCTTCAGGCCTTTGCAGGGAAGGGAGTGGGACGAACATGGCTGAAGGCAGTCGGGGTGGCCCAACGTGTAGCCTGGTAGGTGGCAGGCAGGACCCAGTTTCCGGCAGTGGCGGCTGCAACTTTCCAGAATATGAGCTTCCCGAGCTAAGTACGCGCGCCTTCCATGTGGGCGCCTTTGGGGAGCTGTGGCGGGGCCGTCTGCGCGGTGCCGGGGACTTGTCGCTAAGAGAGCCGCCGGCATCCGTGCTGCCAGCGAGTCAAGGGAGCGCTGACTCCGATCAGGAGGATGCCGCGGTGGCCCGGGATCTGAACTGCAGCTTGGAGGCCGCTGCTGAGCTGAGGACGGTGTGCGGGTGAGTGCGGAACAGAGGGGCTCTTGCAGCATGGGGTCAAACGGTTTGCAGCCTTGCTTATGCCCTCCTCTGGGGCTCATACCTGAGAGGGCCTGTGGTTTAGACCTGGGCTAGGAATATCGCCCTCTCAAAGCTTTCAACCCGCTGGAGCCTTCCTGGAACACCAGGAGAAGTCCCGGGACCCGAATGCACAGTTTGTGCGAGTTGGAGCAAAGGGACAAGACAGCGACATCGAAGACTAGTTTTTCTATTTGCTTATTCTAAAAGTGCTTGTTAATAAAGAAAAGCAATCAGGGTAACAGCGACGTGTACCTGCCGTTGACAGACACTTTGACAATGGAGGAACCTGAGTAATGGTGAAGCTGCGGGAGACTTCATCAGAGGAGTGTTAAAATCTCGAATAACGGGTTTCTTTTGGGGACCTTCCGGGTATTCTGTTACTGAAATTTTTCCAAAAAGTGCCTTATTTGGGGATGAAAATTAAAAATAACTTTAATGACCTCTTTCTCCATTTAACAGTACTGGCTGCCTTTATCGGCCTTTTGATTGTAAAATACAACCACAGAAATCATTGTCTTGAGTTCTGGCCTCTCTGAGCCTCCTGCAGGATTTTATATGACTTCGTAATTCAGTAATGTATTTAGGAAAACAACCCTAACTCGCTGTGAACAAGATCCAGAGCTGACCTTAAAGTATTGCTTTTCCTTTTTGTTTTAGCCTGGATAAACTGAAATGCCTAGAGGATGGTGAGGATCCGGAAGTCATTCCTGAGAATACTGACCTGGTGACTTTGGGGTATGGAGGACTTGGTTTTTATGTTCTATTTATTTAAACGTTTTTTTCAACATTATGTTTTGAAAAGTTGGAAGTTCCGTATTGATTGTTATCTGTGTACCCATACCTTAAATTCAGCTGTTGTTAACATTTGACCATGTTTACTTTAGCTGTGTGTATGGGATGACTGCTGTTTTTTCCTTTTGCTATCCCATTCAGTAAGTTAGACATGATAATTTACCTTAAATACATCAGCATATTAGCTCCTAAAACTATCACTCTCCTACATAATTATTGTGGTATTATACCTAAGAAAATTATCAAGAAATACATAATCTGTAATCAGTTCATATTCAAACTTGTGTTTATTTTTGAATATTTTTGAATGTGTGTTTACAGAGGTAGAGTTAATCTATTTAGATCTGGTGGGAGACAAGCTAAATACTGATAGTGTATCTCAAACTATTTGTGGTGAAGGACAGTTTTAATTTAAAAAAATTTTAAATCTGACAGATTTATACTTTGATAAAATACTATAAAAAAGAATTACTAGAAAATGGAATTTAAAAAGACAATATAATTTCAAGTTTTTAATTAGCAAATTCAACAGACGTAAAATTGTAATTTTACTGTCAACTGGTAATGGAAGCTTCTAAAGGCTTCCTCTTATTTTCTGTACAGATTGGATAACAGAAAGGTCATAGATCAATTCTGGTCTGCCTGCCACTCTTTGAGAGCCACTGCTGTATGATAATACCATAGAGAAACTGTGTATGTAATAGTGAAATTTATAATTTCCAATTTACAGTCCACTTATTTCATACAACCTCAGCTGTGTTCTGTCATTCTTGATCCTACGCTATTATCCCCCTCAAATATTCAGGCAGTCATTTCAACTCTACTTGGGTTTTCTTTTATAATAACTGCCATATCTGTTCCCCTGGTTCCTACTGCTAACTTTCACAGCAGCAACACCTGGAGCACTATGCAGAGTTCCTAACTGTCTCTGCTAAATACAATAATTTCTCCCACTGATTTATCCATCATGCTATTGCCTGAGCATGCCATTTTGCTTAAAATGCTCTATGGCCTTACATCTCCTGTTCGGAAAAATTACGAACTCCTTAGCTGGACGTTTGAAGCCTTCCACATATATCCCAAATCTGTCTTTCCAGATTTATTTTCAACCACTTTCTCTTTTGGATGGCTCAAGATACATGTGGCCGCTTTCCCATCTGAAACATACTACTACTTTATTTTATTTTATATTTTATATTTTATTTTTTGAGACAGTCTTACTCTGTTGCCCAGGCTGGAGTGCAGTGTGTGATCTCTGCTCACTGCAACCTCTGCCTCCTGGGTTCAAGGGATTCTCCTGCCTCAGCCTCCCAAGTAGCTGGGGTTACAGGGATTACAGGCACCCACCACCATGCCCGGCTAGCTTTTTTGCATTTTTAATAGAGATAGGTTTCATCATGTTGGCCAGGCTGGTTTCAAACTCCTGAGCTCAAGTGATCTGCCCTCCTTGGCCTCCCAAAGTGCGAGGATTACAGGCATGTGATACCACGCCCGGCACATACCACTTCTTCCCTGCGCACTCCCCCCCCCCCCCCCCCCTAGAAAGAGTCTCATGCTGTTACCCAAACTGGAGTGCAGTGTCACAATACTGGCTCACTGCAACCTCTGTCTCCTGGGTTGGAGTAATTCTCCTGCCTCGGCCTCCCAAGTAGCTGGGATTACAGGTGTGCACCACCACGCCCAACTAAATTTTGTATTTTTAATAGAGATGGGATTTCAACACTTTGGCCAGGTTGGTCTTGAACTCCTGACCTCAGATGATCCACAAGGCTGAACCTCCGAGAGTGCTGGGATTACAGGTTTGAGCCACCACGCCCAGCCAAGAAACAGATGCATTTATACTGCCTTGAATGCTAACATTTTTAAAGTCCTTGAAGGCACGTTGAGAGTCCAAATTCCCATCTATGTATTGTCCTCAGGCCTACTATACTGCCTTGTTCTAACTGGTGCTCTGTAACTATTGTTGATTAGTTGTATTTGTCTAAAAAGCAAATCTGATTGTGTTACTCTCTGTGTTACTCCCTTGCCTAAAACCTTTTGATGTCCCTTAGGCTAAAGTCCTGAGTCTGTAGTAGCTCACAAAGGCCTCGATGGAATGGACCCTTGCTGGCCTTGCTGGGTTTTGTGTTTTTTTTTTTTTTTTTTTTTTTTGAGATGCAGTTGTGCTCTTGTTGCCCAGGCTGGAGGGCAGTGGTGCAATCTCAGCTCACTGCAACCTCTGCCTCCTGGGTTCAATCGATTCTCCTGCCTCAGCCTCCCAAGTAGCTGGGATTACAGGCATGCACCTCCACGCCTGGCTAATTTTGTATTTTTAGTAGAGATAGGGTTTCTCCATATTGGTCAGGCTGGTCTGGAACTCCCGACCTCAGGTGATCCGCCTACCTTGGCCTCCCAAAAAGCTGGGATTACAGGCGTGAGCCACCGCGTCCAGCCCAGACACACTGCACTGTGTTTCAGTTCCCGGAATGTGCTCTCTCACTACAGGCTTTTGCCCAGAACAGTCATTCTTCCTAATCCCCTGGCCCTGCTGACTTCTCATCCTGCAAGTTTTAGCTAAAGGACTAAGGATTCCATTTAGGTTCCCTTATATGCTCATGTAGCTCCCTGTTGAAATGCTTATCACATCTGTAATGTACGTGTTTGATTTTCTGTCTTCTTAGCTACACTTGAAAGTTCCTTGATTTTCAGTAGCCTTGGAAAAAAAAAGAAAGTTCCATAAGTTATATCTGCCACACTCACTGCTATATTACCAGTTCCTAGAACTGTAGTGCATAGTAGGGAGCCAACAAATATTCGTAGAATAAGTGGAATAAACAAACTTTCAGAAGACTCAGGAAGTGGTTTTTAGAGATAAGACTGAAAAAAGAACATTGATGATAATCATAATAAAGCAGACTCTAAATAGTTAATAACATTAATTGATTTAATTTATAATAATTTTGTTAAGCCATGTTAAATAGTAATTTTAAGACTATTTAAACAGTGCTTCCCCTACTGCTTTGCATTACTAGGTTAACTAGATCTCTTTGGTTATCTTCTAGTCCCTCCAAACAGGATTTCTGGGTAGAATTATATATAATCCAATGTAAATCAGTACAGTAAACTTCAACTGGGGTTATTTTGATATACTGTGAGGCTGGTTTATTTAATACATGACTGATGTTAACCTTAATGGTCCTGCCAAAAAAAATTAGACTTGTGGCAAAATCCTAAATCTGTATTTCTATGCTTTATCTGTCTCTGAACATTCCTTCTCCTCACTAATAACTTAACATTATTATAAAAATAAAACCTGAATACATCATCTCTTTATTATGACATCAAATAAATTTCTGGTACTTTTTTTCCCCTACATCCAATGAAGGAGCTCATTTTATGCATATAAGGGACAAAAGATAGTTGGTAGATATTGATTCTTCCTTGATACATGTTGCTCTCTTAATCTATAGCAAGCTGCATGGCTTCAGCAGTTTTGAAATTTTTTGACAACTTAGTTGGAAGGTTTTAATCCCTAGGAATAGGAGAGAAAATTGTTACTACATGAGTGCTGCTAAAACTTACTTGTCATTCCAAAAGCTTCAGCAGCAATACTTTTTTTTTTTTTTTTGGAGACAGAGTCTCTTTCACTCTGTCACCCAGGCTGGAGTGCTGTGGCTTATCTCTGCTCACTGCAACTTCCATCTCCTGGATTCAAGCAATTCTTCTGCCTCAGCCTCCCAAGTAGCTGGGATTACTGGCATGTGCCACCATGCCTGGCTAATTTTTTATCTTTTTAGTAGAGATGGGGTTCACCATTTTGACCAGGCTGATCTGGAACTCCTGACCTCAAATGATCTCCCCTCCTCGCCCCAAAGGGCTGGTATTACAGGCCTGAGCCACTGTGCCCAGTTCTTTACCGCATTACTTTTAATAAAATAGAAATTTTACATTTGCTCATCTCCCTCACTTTTGTGGCCAAGAAAGCACTGTTTACAGGTCCAAGATATACTGTTTAAAGGCTAAAAAAGGGAACTTTAGAGTCCTGCAAAAAAAAGAAAAAAAAAAGGAAAAAAAAGAACCACGATATTGGAGGACTCATAACTCTTATCCACCACCAAACCAACCACAAATGATTTTTTTAAAAAAAAATTCAAACAGGGCGGGTCACTTGAGGTCAGGATTTCAAGACCAGCCTGGCCAATATGGTGAAACCCCATCTCTACTGAAAATACAAAAATTAGCCGGGCGTGGTGGTGTGTGCCTGTAGTCCAAGCTACTTGGGAGGCTAAGGCAGGAGAATCACTTGAATGAACCCCAAAGGCAGAGGTTGCAGTGAGCCAAGATGGTGACTGCACTCCAGCCTGGATGACAGAGTGAGACTCCGTCTCTAAAAAAAACACTCAAACAACTCTCATATATATGAAGTTGACTGGAATGATGAAAAGAGCACCATTAAACAGGGAATCTTGTGAACTGTCACAGTGTCCCAAGTGTTACAAAGATGAGCAAGAGGAAATAAAATCTGAAAAGAACTTATTGCAGATAATCAGGAAATAACTGTTTATACAAATCAGCTTTGGAGACTACCTCTTTCCACCCAGAAAACAACCAGGAAACAGAAGAAAGCCTGTTAAGTCTGCACTCCAAACAGAACTGAATTTACTCAAATAAGCATTTGAGGGTATAAAAATGTTTACCTTGGCTTACAATTTTTAAAACTATTAATAAGAATGGATGACTAAAGGAGAAATGAAAAAAGAGTTGATGAAATGCGGGAAAGGAATGGAGGAAAAAGACAGTTACCTCATTCATAAGTGAATAAATTATAAGATACCCAAAGGTAAATAGACTTAAATTAAAGCAGGAGGCAATGAAGAAAGGCATAAAAAGAAGCAAGAGAATTGAAAATGACAAAGAAAAAAGTAAAATGAATCAGAGAAAGTGGGGAATGGTAGACAGGTAAAGATATAATATTCGTATTATCAGAGTACCTGAAGAAGAAAAAGAAATGGAACAGAATTAATATTTAAATACATAATCTAACAAAAGTTTCCAGAAATTGAAAAAGAAAAAATTAGAAAGCATTCACTAGGTACCTGGAAAAATTAACCCAGACTTACTGACTTTGAGATACATATTTATAAAACTATTAGATTTCAGAGATAAAGATGAAGTCATCAAGTCTTCCGTGCAAAAAGAACACACAACTTACAAAGGCAAACTTACAGAAAGCATCAGATGTTGCAAAACTGATGTACAAAGCAAGGCAACATAGAACAGTGTTTTTTTTTTTAAAACTCATTGAAGGTGTGAACTAAGGATTTTATATCCAACTGAATTTCCTCAAATATCAAGGTTATAGAAAAAGAGTTTTCAACATAAAGAACTTGGGTAATTTCTGTACCCTCCAGCCATTTCTGAGGAATATATAAGAGAATGAGCTTTATCCAGCCAATTGATGACTGGGAAATTTTCAGCAAAAGGACTAATGGAGAGGATGAGGTATGAGGATTTGTGCATCTGTTGGGTATTGTAACAAAATACAATATTGCAACCAAAACTATGGAAGTAGAAAAATGGATAACGTGTGGGCAATAAAAATGGGTGGTTTTTTGCTGTTGTTGTTGTTTGAGATGAAATGTCACTCTGTTGCCCAAGCTAGAATGCAGTGGTGCAATCTTGGCTCACAGCAACCTCCACCTCCCAGGTTCAAGCGATTCTCTTGCCTCAGCCTCCCAAGTAGCTGGGACTACAGGCACAAGCCACCATGCCCAGCTAATTTTTTTGTATTTTTTAGTGGAGACGGGGTTTCTCTATGTTGGCCAGTCTGGCGTGACTACAGGCGTGAGTCACTATCCCCAGCCAATAGATGGGTTTTAAAGACTACTGCAGAGAAAAAACTGACACACTGGATGGTAAAGTGTCAATTAAGAAAATGAGTAACTATAGGATTTAAAAGATATAAGCACAAAGGTAACCAATAGAACAATAATAGAAATACCAACTCCCCCTCAATTTCTAAAAAATAAGTGGAAAAGAATACACATTTCATAATGAAAAACAGCTAATATAACAAAATACATATAATTAGAAAATATTATAATGAGTTGAGACCAAATATATCAGTCTTATGCAACTATTAAAAAAGGATTTTCAGTTTGGCTTATAAAACAAAAATCTTGGGGAGACAAGTGATATATCTAAAATAAAGTGATTCAGAAGAGCTAAAAATAAAGGGTTAGACTAAAGTACACCAGGTAAATGGAAACAAAAATTGAGCAGGAGTAGTGATGCTTATATCAGACAAATAGTATTCAAGCCCCAAAGCATTAAATGTGATGAAGGATTTTTTTTTCTTTCTTTCTTTTTTTTTTTTTTTTAGACCCGCCCCACCCAGGACGTTTTAATGTATATCTTATGGAGGTACCTATACATAAAATTTGCTCCCTGCTAGTGGAAACTATATGACATGTTCACAAAAATTGATCATGTGTTAGGTCACAAAGGAAACATCAGTGACATTCATAAAATAAAATAAACAGGTTGGGTGCAGCGGCTTATGCCTGCACTCCTAACACTTTGGGAGGCCAAGATGGAAGGATTGCTTGAGTCCTAGAGTTTGAGAACAGCCTGGGCAAGATAGGGAGAACCTGCCTCTACAAAAAATAAAAACAATTAGCCAGCTGTGGTGGCACATACCTGTGCTCCCAGCTACTCAGGAAGCAGAGGTGGAAGGATCACTTGAACCTGGGAGGCTGAGGCTGAAGTGAGCCGTAATTTTACCACTGCACTCCAGCCTGGGCAACAGAGCAAGACCCTGTCTCAAAAACAAAAAGAAAACAAATTTCCAGCTCAGCAAATGAAAAGATAACAATAAAGTAAGTGAAAAGAAAATACTAGAAAGGACATACTAAAGAAAACAGAAATTAATGAGGAAAAGAATATGAAAACCACGGTTCTGATTAATTTTAAATCAAAATATTGGCTTTTTGAAACAGTTGAAAAGTTAGTTAACATATAAAGCAAGGCAACAATAGAGCAGTAATTTAAAAGAAAACTCAAGGTGTGAATTAAGGATTTTATATCCAACTGAATAGTTGTAAAGCTAGCATTTTGTTTTATTGCTATTTTTTGAGAGGAGTCTCACTCTGTCACCCAGGCTGGAGTGCAGTGGCTCTGTCTCGGCTCACTGCAACCTCCACCTCCTGGGTTCAAGCTGTTCTCTTGCCTCAACCTCCCCAGTAGCTGGGACTACAGGCATGGGCCACCATACCCAGCTAATTTTTTTGTTTTTTTTAGTAGAGAAGGGGTTTTACCATGTTGGCCAGGCTGGTCTCAAACTCCTGACCTCAGGTGATCTGCCCACCTTGGCCTCCCAAAGTGCTGGGATTACAGGCGTGAGCCACCATGCCCAACTTTACTTAGTAGAGGACCAATACATGCATTTTCTACTAAGATCTGGAACAAGGCAAGCATGCCCACTACTTCCACTACTTTGCAACATAGTCAGTTTGACAAGAGAAATTAATTAGAGGCATAAGAGTAGGTAAAGAAGAAAAACTCCCTCTATTTGCAGATAATATAATAGTTAACTTGATTAAGAAGAAATTGAAGTGATTTTTTTGAGATTGAAACAATTAAAACTATTGAAACAATTTTTTTTTAATGATTGAGACTGGTTAGTGGTAGTTTTTTCAAGGATTGGCAAACTGCATCCTTTGGGCTGGCTGGTTGTTTTTGTGCATAATCACACCTATTTATTCACATATTGTCTGTGGCTGCTTTTGTACTACATGGCGAGTTCAGTAGTTGTGTGAGAGGGATCATATGGCCCACAACCTACTATTTGGAACCCCTTAAGGAGAAGTTAGCTGATCCCCGCTCTAAGCAAATAAATTTGAAAACCTAAATGACATGGATAATTTCCTAGGGAAAAACAGATTGCTGAAATCAAGCCCATAAGAGTTAGAAAACACAGACAGTTTCTGTAGAAAAACAGAGAAAGTTATTTAAGGAACTATCTCAAAAAGGCTACAAGTCCAGATGGTTTTACAGAATTTTACCAGGCAGTCGAAGGCTAAATACTCCCAGTGCTTCAGGACTTTGAAGGAAGAAAAACTTCTTAATTATTTTTCTGAAGCAAACATGACACTGATACTTAAACAATACAGAGAAAAAAAACTTGACATGGGGATCATTCAACACAATATTACCAGACAATCCAGCATCATATCAAGATGATACTCTACACCGTTGCCAACTGGGATTTAGTTCAGGAATGGAAGGTTGGTTCAATATGAGGACATGTATTAATATCATACACCATGTTAATACATTTGACAAATTGTTTTTTTATTTCCAGAGATTCTGCAAAAGCCTTAACAAATTCAGCACCCATTTATGATAAAAATACTGAGGAAATAAAAATTGGAGGAATACTGTTCCAACATGATAAAATATATATAACTTAGTTGTTAAGCTAGCACCTTATTTAATAAGGGAGCAATGCATGCATTTTCTACTAAGATCTGGAAAAAAGCAAGCATGCCCACCATCTCTGCTACTTTGCAACATAGGCTACAGGTTTTAGCCATGTGATTTAATAAAATAAATTAATTAGAGGCATAGGAGTAGGTAAAGAAGAAAAACTTCCTGTATTTGCAGATTATATGATTAGGATACAAGGAAAAATACTCCATGTGAAAACTAACTCAAACAAAAAAAGAATTTAGTGAAATAGGATACAAAATTGATTATATAGAACTCAATAGCCTTCAGATATATGGTAATAAACAATTAGATATAGAGAAAAATTCCTTTTAGGATAGCCAAAAAGAAGGTTAAATACTTAGAAATAAATTTAACAATAAATGTGTAAGACTTGGGAGAGGAAAATTCCAAAACAATTCTGAAAGACTAAAGAAAACTTGAACAAATTGAAAGATCCTTTCTGTTTTGGATAGGAAGACTAAACATTACAATGATGTCAGTTCTTCCTAAATTAAATTATAAGCATGGTGTAATCCCAATAAAGATAGCAGAATGGCCAGACGTGGTGGCTGACGCCTATAATCCCAGTACTTTGGGAAGATGAAGTGGGCGGATCACAAGATACAGACTATCCTGGCTAACACGGTGAAACCCCATCTCTACTAAAAATACAAAAAATTAGCCAGGCATGGTGGTGCACACCTATAGTCCCAGCTACTCGGGAGGCTGAGGCAGGAGAATCACTTGAACCCAGGAGGTGGAGATTGCAGTGAGCTGAGATCAGGCCACTGCACTCCAGCCTGGCGACTGAGTGAGACTCCGCCTCAAAAAGAAAACCCAGAAATATCTGTTATTGTATGAAGTTAAACAAGTTGATAATAGCATATAGCATTCCTGTAGAAAACACATGCAAGATTAGGAAGATTCTGGAGGGAGAAAGAAAGTCGAGTGATGCTGGGTGCGGTGGTGGGCATGGTGGCTCATGCCTGTAATCCCAGTACTTTGGGAGGCTGAGACGGGCAGATCACCTGAGGTCAGGAGCTTAAGACCAGCCTGGTCAACCTGGCAAAGCCCTGTCTCTACTAAAAATAAAAAAAATTAGCTGGGCATGTTGGCAGACGCCTGTAATCCCAGCTCCTTGGGAGACTGAGGCAAGATAATGCCTTGAACCTACAAGGCGGAGGTTGCAGTGAGCCAAGATTGCACCACTGCACTCCAGCCTGGGGGACAGAGTGAGTCTCTTTCTCAAAAAAAAAAAAAAAAACAAACAAACCATTAGGAAGTAGTAATTTTATCAGATATTAAGATATGTTACAAAGCCTTTATAATTAAAATGGTGGGTAGTAGCTCATGAATAGACAAATAGACCAGTGGAACAGAGTAAAATGTTCAGAGTTCGAGTCAAATACATATAGAAATGTAGTATGACACTATACACAAGAATAATAGATAGAGATCAAAGTGTAAGGAATGAAACATACAAACCCTGGTGTGTGGTGAAAGGATTTCTGTTACTCAAATCCAGAGGAAATGAAAAGATTGATAAAACTGACTACCTAAAAATTAAAATGTTTTCACAACATAAAGTCAGAAGGCAGCTGCCAAACTTGGAGAAAGTATTTATAACATATACCACAAAGGGCTGATATCCCTAATACATAAGAACTCTTAAAAGTTGAGAAACAATGACCAAAAGCCCAATGGGAAAATGAGAAAAAGACATGAACCAATAATTCACACACAAAAAAGATGAAAATGACTCACAAACATGAAAAAATGCTCAAACATACTCAAAATTAGAGAAGTGAAAATTAAACCTACACAGAGATACCTTTTCTTTCCTATCAGACTGGCATAAATTTTAATATGTGATACATTCTTTTTATAAGGCTGTGGGAGACAGGTGGGTTTTTTTTTTTTAACATTGCTGATGAAAATGCAGATTGTTAGAACTTTTCTGAAGGGTAAATTTTGTAATACTTAACACAGTATTACATATATGCATGTTTTTTGTCCCAGCAATTCCACCTTTAGCAACTTATACCAAAGATACCCCTCCAACAATATGAAAATACATGTGTTCAAGGTTATTCCTTGAAGCATTGTTTGTAATTGCAAAATATTTGAAACACCTTAAATATACAGACATATGAGAGAAGAGTGTTGAATATGCTATGGGAAATCCACACTGTAATATTTTACAGCTATAATAAAGGACGAGGAAGGATTAACTCCGAGTAATTAACATTACATTCTATTAAGTGAAAAAAGTAAAGTCCCAAAGATTATGCCACCTTTTATGTAAGAAAGGTGTGCCAGGTGTAGTTTATTGGCTCTCATCTTCAAATTTACTTTTTTTTCCTGCTCCGTAAAAATGGACCTTTGCTTTTTAAATACTTTTCTCTTGCCAGCTAGCACATTGTTAAGCTTTGTCAGTGAAGGGCATTGGAGAGACCTTTCAAGGACTCTCAAGGGTTTTGCTTCTGATCTGATGTGCTGGCTCAGCAGGATCCTGCAGTGCACACTGCTTCCCCAGTGCCCACTCCTGCAATACACTGCAGTCTGAAGCACCCAGCGCCCAGCAGCTTTCCCTACCAACTCCATTTCCCTCCACAGCTTCCCTGAACAGGTTCTCCTGACACCCTTGAGGGTGGATTTCTAGCAAGTTCCACTGATGTAGCACTATAGCAACTTGTTTCTCCAGCTCATCTGGATCTCAGTCCTGGGAAAAGAAAAGGACTTCCTTGCACTCTTTCTCAGCCCTGGGGGTAGGGTGCTCCTTCTATTTGCTGTTTGTTCCCTTTACTGCTTCCATGCCAATTCCTCATTATTCCAATCCTGTGTTAAAGTTATTGAATCCTTAACCTTTCTTTGTTCAAACTAACAACTCATTTTTTCCTCTGAGTTGAACTCAGACTGATACAGAAGGAGATAGAAGAATGTACATAAATATTTGTTTATTTGAACAAAAGAAATGGAAAGGATAAACCAAAACTAGAGACTGATTGCCTGCAGGGATGGGACAGAAAGGGGTGGAAAGAAGGGAGGGAATGGGAACATGTAGGGACAAGGAAGGAGTGACACTTTTGACTCTTAGGATCATAGTGATGTTTCACATATTTTTTCGCATACCCCAAATGTAATCAGACAGTTAAAACCAACCAGGATGTAGGTGGGGAGAACTCAAAACTGATCTCAGAAACTGAAAAATAAGCCTAGTTATATTACAAATGTATAATATAACACCACTGAAGAGGGTGGAAGGATGGGGAAGAAAGAACTAAAGTCTCTATTAAAGCATATCTTTTTTTTGTTTTTTGAGACACTTCATAAATTTGCGTATCATCCATGTGCAGGGGCTGCGCTAATCTTAACTGTATTGTTCCAATTTTTAAATAATAAAATGCTATCAAAAGCATATCGATATAAGGGTGAAGACAGAACTGTTTATAAGTTAGTGTTTCTCACAGGGGTATAGGTTAGCAATTCTGTAACTATTTTATGTATTTACTAGAATTGAACAAATAAGTTAATAGGTTGTCAAGAATTAAAGCTGGATTTCCCACTTGTGGAGAAAGAAGTTATAAACAAGGAAATGTTAAAAGCTAAAATGAATCCTGTGGTTTTAGTTTGGGATCAGGATATCAGTATAAACTCATAGTTTTAAATATCTAACAGTAAAATACAGAAATACAGATATTTGTACATGTATAGGTTAGCATTCATATGTATATTTCCTGCCTTTCTCAGCTGAAAGGCCTAGAAGCAGTGACTCCGGTAATGGTGAGAACACCTAGAACCCAGATACTGGTCTCTAAACACCTTTTTCCAGTAAAAGAACTACAGCTCTTAGAAGTGGTTGATTCCAGGGATGAGACAAGAAAAATACAGGATGGACTTTGAGCATCTTGTGGTGCCAGAAAGTAAGGGAATGTTCAAAAAATAAAAAAAATAATTTTAAAAAGGAGAGGACTTACTGAGCTAAACTGAAGGAGCTCCTAATGATTAAAGCTGGAACAATTTGAACAACAAAATAATGATAGTATTAGATTTTGACCCCAGGATAAAAAAATATCTGTAGGTTCTTGCTAATATAAATGATTAAATAAACTGATGGGAGGAAAGTAGTAGGTCTTCCTCAAAGTAGAATTCCAATGAATAAATGTAGAAGAAGGGAAGGTGAGAACTGCCATTTGGCATACACCACGGTGATAAATATTGCAGACAAAACCTATCGATGAATGCTAAAATTCCTGGGTGAAGTTTGAGGAGAAATAAGATTTACATAGTGTCAAAGTATCTCCTCCAAAATATTTACCAAGTTCATAGAAAGCAAGGTGTTTTTCTGGTAGAGGAACCTGGCAGACAGAAAACAAGCTAAACATCACTAGTAATATGTTATATTAATATCATTAGCCTCTTTTTTAAGTTTTTTAATTTTTTATTTCTGAAGTAAAAAAATACTCTTTATTCTTTTGTATTATTATTATTCTTTCTCTTCCTTTCACTCTATAAACTACATGAGGAACTAGCAAGTCAAACCGAAATTGAAGGACATTCTACAAAATAACTGATTAGAGCTCTTTGAAATTGTCAGGATCATGAAAAATAAGGAGAGGCTAAAGAATTTTAACAAACTCAGGGAGACTAAGGAAAAACAACAGATGCCATGTGGAATCCTGGATAGGAATCTAGAACAGGAAAAAAAAATGAGTAAATTAAAAATTGTGTGAAATTTGAAAAAGTCCTGTAGCTAATAATATTGTATAAGAATTTATTTCATGTTCTTGATGATTGTCTCATGATCATGTCAATGTTGACTTAAGGGAAGCTGAACAAGAGAGAGAAGGGAACTTTTTCCTGCTTTTGCTACTTAAAAGTAGTTCCAAATAAAAAGCTGAATGTTAAATATGTTTTTGAAGCCCTAATAACAAATGTTGAACTTTGATTTTTTTTTTTTTTTAATGTCTACAACAGGGTTAGAAAAAGGTTCTTGGAACATCGGGAAGAAACCATTACAATAGATCGAGTCTGCAGACAAGAAACATTTGTTTATGAGATGGTAAGTAAGAGTCCCATCTGTTTCGCCCTTTTGTCTTATAACAGTAAACTGACATTGTTAGTAATGATAGTATGGTAGTTTATACTGGATATGCTTAGTTGAAAACAAACTAGAGAAACTCCTTTGAGTCTGGAAACTAGTGAGAGAAGAGGACCCTTTGAACTCAAGTGACCACATATTTGACTTTTTCAGATCTCTGCCTTTATTCTTGCATGATTTTGTCTTGCTTTTGGTATTAGGCTAAATTTATGCCTTTTAACTACCCTATTTCTGGTCTTTTTGTTCTGCTCCTGATTTTGGTTTAACCACATTCTTAATCCTTATCTGTGATCTCTTGTGTAAAACTCTGGGAAACTTTTTTTTTTTTTTTTTTTTTTTGAGAGAAAGAGGAAGAGATTTTAGAAAAAGAAAAGGAGAAAGAAAGAAACAGCAAAAGAAAGAAAAAAGAATGAAAGAAGAAGAAAGAGGAAGAGATTTTAGAAAAAGAGAAAAGGAGAAAGAAACAGCAAAAGAAAGAAAAAAGAATGAAAGAGAAAGAAAGGAAGAGAAAGAGGGAGAGAGAATGGGATTCTTGTTTTATTGCCCAGGCTAGAATGCAGTCTAAAAATGGGTATTAAAAACCTCTTTTATGCCAATAATTGTGTTTAACAATGGAGACAGGAAGGAATAGGGATGAAAATAACAAATAAG